>JAHBCN010003148.1:0-79117 GCA_019359885.1 Listronotus oregonensis
AAAAGAGCGATTTAAGTACATTGTTAAAGGGGCGAGGTGTTGGGGAACCAATTTTTTTTCAAATTTAATATTAAGAATAACAAAGTTTTTTCCTATGTCATTACCTGATGAGATAAAGTTATATTCCGGTCCAAGAATACTAAAAAATAAGTTTGACCGCATATAAACCAACTATTTTGTGCACAATGGTTTTAAACCACATTAAAGAATAATCCGTTCATAAAGAACCTAATGCTGCATTCAGTCTCCAATTTTTGTTCTGATGAATAGGAAAATATGTTTAAGTTACTAATATTTTATGTTTAATATTAATAATTCATAATGTATTCAATAAATACATATTTTTGCTTATTTACTATTTTATTTTAATACTAATCATATTACTGCAAAAAAAAAATTGCAAAAAAGCAATAACATTAATTATTTATTAATAATTAATAAAATAAACTATTTAACTCAAAATGGTTTACATATATTTAAAACATAATTAAAAATTAAGCACTTACATTTTTTCCAATTTTTAATTCCACTTATTTTATAATAATTAATTTTTTTTTCCCAAAAATTTGTAAAGTATTAGCCGGTTCTTGCTTTGGACCCTTCATATACCATTTGAAAGAGGAACTATTAAAAATAACAAATTTATTGTCCTTTTCATTTCTAAGAAAGTGATTTGTGCAACCAGTTGGGAAAATCACTATTTTTTGAAACGAGCAGATATCTTGTGAGATATGAAAAATAGTGTTTCCCAACGCCCTTTACACATTTTTTTTTCTGATTTTATATATGATATGAGTCTTTTTAATTTAGGTTTAAAATATAAAACATTTTTAAAACCCAGACGTTTCTAAATTTTACTTTTCATGACCCAGTTGGAAAAATTTTTCTTTTCGTAAATATTAGAAAAGTAAATTTTTAAAATAAATGATTTTAAAGTATCACTTTAAATGTCAAAATTACAAAAAATTATGTTTCAAAAATTTTGTATAATATTTAATCTTGATGTGACATACGTATGATATGGTAGACTGCCCTTAATGTGGCACCAAACTTTGAAGTTCGAAGGAATTATTTAATTAAATCCCTGCATTTTTAAAAAATAATTAAATCCCAAAAACAAATAAAACTAGATACTTGGTACTACATATAAACTTGAGTTTATTTTTTATGTAGAATCTAAAGCTGCCATAAAATATAGGGTGTTCTATTTAAGATAATATAACTTTGATACGTCACATATTTTTGGTACACCCTGTATAGTCTTAAATAATTTAATGCGGCGGCCATATCCGACCTATTTATGTTCCCCCATTTACTTTTTTCAAAAGGTCATGGTTTTGCAGATATCGAATGAGTCGTATATGGTAGATAACCCTGTATATACCACTACATTAAAAGTTTTAAAAAAACCTGCAATAAATATAGTTTTAGAAAAAAAGATGCCATATAGATATATTTTGAGGTTTGTTGTCTTAGTATTTAGATATATGCCCTAATAAGACTAAAAAATGTGGGGTTTCACTATACATTGAAAAGCTTTTTTATTAAAAAAAAAATATATATACATTTCATTTTCTTGTATAAATTATTCTTTTTGCTCTACCTCAAGATAATAATGTAGAATAATTTGTTTTAAATTAACAAATAAATGCGTTTTTAAGTGCCTTATAATACCCACATTTAATTTTAATGAATTTAGGCCCTTAAGGAGGAGTGTCAAATGGGATTAAACCAAAGAGGGATAATGGTTTACCGTTTAATAAGGCCTCTTAACCTTAATAACGTTTTACTCTGTAAAGCAGAATCAGCAAGTCTTAAAATCCAGATTAGCCTCTTTATAAGATTGTTTTTTTTATATTTATTATTGCCATTAAAAAATGCAACAGACAATAAAAAAAGGTGTTGAAAACTTTTTGTTTTTAAATGACCAAAATTAAAGAAGACTAATTAATTTGCACACCCTAATTCTTTAAAATGCTTCTTAGGATTTCTTAAGTTACTGCATTGCTTAAATGCCGAAAGGTACTCTGTATTAACTAATTCACTAAAAATACTTCGAGTGCATGATACCAATCAGTAGCGGATAACTATCTGCTATCTGTTATCCTAACATATTATGAATTAATTTTTATAAATGTTTGTAAAGATATTGCAATAATTAAATAACATATTAAATTTGGTATGGTATAAAGATTTCTTATAGGTACCTAAATTATTAAAAACTCTAAATTAGCCTCTATTGCCAAGTTTCTTAGATGCTACATAAGTTTTACTAAGATATAGCAATATTGCAATAAAAAACCTAAATGTAAAAGTTATAAAGTATTCCTATGATTAACTAAAATTTTAATATGCTTATTTAAACATTTGTATCCTAAATTTACTTAACCGAAACGTTGTGTATAAATAACAAAAATTTAAAAAAATCAAGGGTTGGTAGGGGCCCGCTACTATAGAGTCACTTTGACTTTTATGTTGTTGTGTTGTGCTTCAAGAACCTACTGAAAATTGTAATATTCTAATATGGTTATTTTAACATTTATATATTTAATTTACTTAACCGAAACGTTGTGTACCAATTAATAAATAAAGAAAACGCAAGTTTAACATTATAGTAATATTAAAACGCTTTGATTAAGTGTGCCAAACTGCTTTAAAAGGCTTGCTATTCTTATTGCAATAAAGCAATTAAAAAATGTGTAAGTTATAAAGTTGTCTTAAGACTAATATTTTAATATGCTTATTTTTAACTTTTATATCTTTGACTTACCTAGGGTCCTCGCAAGTTTGCTTAAGTTATAAAAGTAATTTTATAGTAGGTGGCATATACAGAGTAATTAAAAAAACATATGCCATCGCTTAACAGAAACTGCCTTGGAGAAAAATAAGACAAAAATGTTATAATATATATATATACATATATCTGGGGAATGGCGTCCTCTACAACACTTAGCATTCTGGACTCCATTCAAAGAAGAGCCGTTCGTCTTATTAATGATCCAACGTTCACAGAAAGGCTTCCTCTTTTTTGCCTACCGTCGAGCTGTGGGGATCTGTCGCTCTTCTATAGGTATTTTCACGGCTTCTGCTCAGAGGAGTTGGCCAGTATAACCTTTCTCTGGCAGCTCCCAACAGAGCAACACGTAGTGCAACTTTTATGCATCCTTTTACAGTTCAGTTAGAGAGGCCCCGAACTTCCTGCTTTTTTTTTTCCTTCATCCCCAGAGTGTCCAGACTATGGAACCTGCTACCAGCAGAAGTTTTTCCTTATTTAAGTCCCGTGTGAACAAACTCTCTCTCACCACACTGAAGACACCCACTGTACGTTAGTACTTAGACATCAGCCTTCGTGGACTGTCCCTCGATCGTCGAAAGCGTGAAAATGGTTTAAAGTTGTCAAATCTGGATTTCAAAATATTTTTGGTTAAAAATACACTTTGAAAATATTAACAGCTTGATAAATTAAGAAAAAAAAAATTCGGAGGCAACTAAATGTGCACCTCCACGCACTGTCTTGCACTATAAGTCGGCGGACTATGATGGGATATATATATATATATATATATATATATATATATATATATATATATATATATATATATATATATATATATATATATATATATATATATATATATATATATATATATATATATATATATGGTAATAATATAACCCAGTGCCGCAGTGCCCAGCTCCCCAATTTTGTAAATTATTTGTCAAATTTTGGTATTAACATTAATATAATTTGGTACATGATTCTTATCGCCTGCTTAGTTTTTTATTAAAAAAAAGTGCCCTTAACTTAACTCGATAAACTGTATGCATGGCTTCCTAAATATTTTGATTTTAAACTTACGTAACACGAAAAGCCCAAAATTTAAATTAAAAAAAAATTAAATTTTCCAAAAATGTATAAATTACTTCCTCTTCCCCTTTTGCCCACATACGTGTATTAAATTCCCCTTATATGGATTTTTTGTAAAAATGAGTATTTTTTTTTTAATTTTAAAAATGATCTTTTTTGTTTAACGCAACTTTAAAATTAAAGTCTTTCAAAAGCCATTAAACCATACAATACCAAAGAGTTATGACGAAATAATGGTAAAAAATGAATAAAATTGCAAGAATCTACGCCAATGGTTCATAGAAGAAATAAAAGTAAAAAACCCAAAGGTGTATTAAGGATTGTTCTATAAGGCTATGGTATATGTTTTTTTAATCACACTATAATAAATTAAAAAAAAAACTTATTCTAACCTCTTTGGTTAAATTTGTTTAATGCTTTCAAAGTGCGTTAAGTTGTTGTAATAATACCAAAAAAAGATTTTAAATTTTTAAACTATAGAATTTTTCTCTGAGGTTTATTAATTTATTGTATTAATATTTTATTGTAATGATATAAAAATACATTAAATTGTACAGATTTTAAAGCGTTTTTAAAGCTCTTCAATATAAGCTCTAATTTTTTATATTCTTTCTTGCAATTACAGTTAATTAACCTATATAAAATTATTGACCAAATTTAAGTACTAAATTTAGCATTCAGGTAACATCAAAACAATAAATGATCTTCGGGTAATACCACGAGGGCTTTTTCCGATTTTTTCATGAAAGTTTGTTATTTATAATTCCACGAGTTCGAAGAACTAATTTATTTTATAACTAGCTTGAATGAAAATTACCCCGTTAAAATGCATGAGCGTATTTAGGAAGAATATTTCTAGAATGAGGAAATATAAAGTATTATACTATTAAAATGTTGTTTTTGTCCTTTCAATTTTCAATTTCATGCAACATAATTAAACTATAACTGAAATCTTTTTAATTACTTTATCCATTTTTTTTATCGTGTAACCAAATCGACTCATTTTGACTGATTTTTGACATTTCTAATTGAGAATACAAAAAGGGTTCGATTGTTCTGTGTTAGTAAGTGGAAATACCGTTGTCTGGCAACGAAAATTTTCGCTGAAATTTTTTTTATTTTTAACGTGTCTTATGGAAAAATTTATACATGAGTAAAATTTTCGGGTAATATCTCAGTGCATTTAATTTTTCGGAAAAAATTTGCAAAACAGTTCTAAGTAATTTGTTTTAACAAATAGCATGAGCGATAAATGGTTTAAAAATCCGAGTCGAAAAGGGGGTTTTCCACTTTCGCGAATGAATTGTTGCAGAAACATTCCACAACGTGAAAGCTATTTTTATAGCCACCTCCTTTCAAAGAATAATTAATTCTCCTTTGTAAAAAAAAATTAAGCCGACAATAAACCGATTTATTTTTATCACAAAGACCCTAAACGGTATCGACATACTTCTTATTCAAAAGCATTGTGGGGGCGGTAACTGGATCAGGTGGAATGCCACTAAAATCACCCTCAGGGTGCTCCACCCCGGAGACTCTTGCCATTGCCAAAAAAAAAATTCTTGATCTTGGTCAATTTTCAAGAACCATGAGTACTACATAAGTACAAAAAAAACATGATGAATATGTCGTTTGGGTCATCCATTTGTCCCACCCCTTCTACTAATAACTTTTCTGAAAATAAGACTTCTTGCCTCACCATGCGGTGATCAGGAAAGCATTCACAGTTGCGTGTAGTGTTTGACGCTTCTTGCAAGACCACGTCTGGTTTAGTCTTAAGATGTCTTTGGGGTTCCCAAGTACACTGATCTCTATGATATCCTTCTAAGATTCAAACCTTTTCAATATCCTCACGACGGACATTGAGATAATGTTCCGTCAAATCAAAATCAACCCCGAACAAACATTCTTACTGGATTCTATGGAGGGAACCCCCTGATGAGACGCTCAAATGTGTTGAGCTGCCCTTTTGTCACCTATGGCACAAATTGTGCACCATTCCAAGTTTCCCCCGAGTGATCAGGAAGTAGCTCTAAAAAACTCTGAAGATTTCCCTTTTGCCTCTGAGGCTTTGTCACCCAGTGCTACGTAGATGACGTCCTGGGTGGAGTTGATAATCTTGATGATCTGCCAGTTTGCATGATCAACTCAATTCTCTCTTAAATTCCCCTTGGCCAATTTGCACAAGTGGTGCTAAAATTTCCCAGGCCATTTCTCTCAGAAAGCTCACAGAAAAGTCCTCCGAGCTTGCCCCCTCAACTTCGGGGAAGCCCCTACGGCCCTTTGGGACTAAATTTGAATCAAGTGATGATTTTTTTGTTTATCTTTTCCCCGGAAAATTCTCTTACTGGACAAGGACAAAAAGGAAAATTTTGTCTACCATCGCCCAATGTTACGACCCTCTGGGCTTCTTGTCTCCATAAAAAGTCAGGGGAAAAACTGATCATCCAAAATTTGGGGAAAAATAAACTTGACTGGGATGATCCAACCCACAGATCCAGTCATCTGGAACTTGGCATGAATTCATCAATCTTCCCCTTCTTAAGTCCCTAAATCCCCGCGTTATCTCTTCAATAAAAAATCAATTAGAAAATTAAATTTTTTTTGGTTACTCGATGCCAGTGAAAAATCTTATGCCGCATTTTCTATGCGCACTTCTACCAAGACAATACTGTGTCTTGTAATCCATTCCTTCTAAGTCCCGAGTGGCACCCCTAAAATCTCAAACTCTTCCTCGGCTTGAACTATGTTCAATGCTTCTTCGCTAAACTTGTAGCAAAACTAATCTCCATCTTTGAGCCCCGTTTCCAAGTTGATGAGGTCCATTTATGGTCCGATTCACAAATTGCTCTATGCTGGATAGCATCCCGCTTCTCGGTGAAACGTTTTCTTTCCCAAACCCCGAGTGTCTCAAATTCAAACATTAACAAGTAAATTTGTTTGGCGTCATGTCAGATCAGCTGAGAATCCAGCTGACATCCTTCCTGGTATTCCCATTTCCACTCTACAAGATTGTGAAAATTTGGTGGCATGGCCCTTTCCCCTATCTTCAAGATCTAATTATGTAGTTTCTAAGGAAACCCCTACTATTGACGTCCCCCTCTTGGAGGGGGAAAGCGCAAGGTAGCGCTCTTCCCCGTGAATAAGACTGAATCCATTGTTTTTGGCTTCAGGTCTTTGACAAATTTTCTTCTTATACTAGACTTAAACGGATAGTAGCATATGTCCTAAGACTCATTCATAACAAAAAAAAGTAAAGATAACAAATTTCAAATACCTCTCTCAGTAAAGGGGAATGTTGATTCACAAAATCTTTGTGAATGTTCTTCAATCTCTTCACTTACCCCTAAAGAGCCCCAGGAGCTACAATCTGGAGCCTCCATCCGGATAAAAACATTGCTAAGTTAAAATCCCTTCCCGACGACCTTGGACTTTTATCCGTGTGGGTAGTAGACTAGCCAACGCAGACTTACCATACGATCAGAAGCATCCCATTCTTCTGCCCTCCCCCCCAAAATTTTGTCATTAATGTTAAATCATGAACATCAAAAATTGGGGCATGCTGGCGCACAGAACGTGCTGTCCCGTTTTCGGCTAAATTCTGGCCCTTGAATGGTCTTAAAAAAAGGAAAATTTATAAACAGTGTACCTGTTTAGGTTCAAGGCACAGCCTGCAACCCAAATAATGTCTGACCTTCCCAAAAATCGGGTAACAGCTGCACGTGCCTTCAGCCGTGGCATTGACTACGGAGGTCCCCTTTCCTTCTGAAGACCTCCAACTTGAAAAAGCCCCTTGATCAAGGCTTACATTGCCATCTTCGTGTGTATGGTTACGAAAGCCATACACATTGAACTAGTCACTGGATTGTCTACAGATGACTTCTTAAAACCCCTAAAGCGATTCATTGCCCTTCGGGGGAATCCAGAAGTGAAAATGGGGACAATGCTACAAACTTCGTGGGTGCTAATGCCCCAACTCAAAGAATTGTACAAACTATTTCAAAATCTCGACCATACGAAACCTGAAGGAATTTCTCTCCTGAACGAAATTGAGTTCAAATTCATTCCACCTAGAAGTCCACATTGGGGTGGACTCTGGGGGTCAGCAATTAAAATGCTAAACATCATCTTGTTAGGTTGGTGGGTGAAACTCATTTTTCCTTTGAGGACTTTTACACAGTCCAACACAAGTTGAGGCAATTCTCAATTCCCGGCCTCTATGCACCTTGTCCAATGACCCCAATGATCTGCAGGCGTTGACCCCAGGTCACTTCCTGATTGGTTCAAGTCTTACTGCACATCCGGAAAGGGGTGTGAGTAATATCTCATTTAGACTCTCCTTATATGAACTATGAAACAGATCCAGCTGGTCTTCTGGAAGCGCTGGTCTGTGGATTATCCCGAACAGGTTGCAGCATCGCCCAAAGTGGGTACAACCTACTCCTAATCTTGAAATAAATAAAGTCTTCTCCTCAGAGACGATTTTGAATACCTCTTAAATGGCCGTTGGCTAAAAAAATAGAAAATTCCCTTTTTTTGGGTCTGACGGAAAGGTACAGTGAAAGTCGAACGAGATGGTGTCTTCACTAGAAGCATCGCAAAGATTTGTCCGTTGCCTGAAGGGGCAATGGGACACTCTCATGTCTTATGAAAAAGACACCCTGGTTGTTGGAGTGGAAGACCCCAGCAACCACTAGAGTTTTTGTTTTTTTTGTTTTCTGTTGACCGCCACTTTGGCTCTAATCCCCCCGGCCCACCACGGTGATTAAATAAGTGGGGCCTCCTCTTCCGATGATGACGCATCATCCCTTTGTCACTAGATCCCTAAGGGACTAGGACACGCTTCGTTGTGGGACACTCCTTCCCCCAACAACCAATTAATTTACCCTTTCCTTTCTGGTAAATATATTTTCCCGCTTTTCACGGTTTCTCGTTCTCAATTTTTTTCTAGTTCTTCTTGAGGTAAAAAGACCTCCGGGGGGCAGTATGTTGCAGAAACATTCCACAACGTGAAAGCTATTTTTATAGCCACCCCCTTTTCAAAGATAAAAGTAAAATTCCTCCTTTGTAATAAAAATTAAGCCGACAATAAAACCGAAATTCTATTTTTATCACAAAGAAAATCCCTAAACAGCGGTATCGACAATCATACGTTCTTATTCGAAAATAATTCGTGTGGCGGGTGTCAAGCTGAGTTGCGAGAGAAGAAAGCGACATTCTATTCAGTACGAATTTGTCTGGCTACCGGGTAACAAGTTCGGAAGTTTTCTCGTAAAATATTCCGCGTGAAGTATCGGAATGTTCTTTAGTCGGTATAATTTCGCTCGCAAGTTATTCCGGAAATTCTTCGTTTTGAACAAAATCAAAACTTTCACTAGAACTGAATTGATGCAATGTCATATTTCATTCTGCATAAGTGCTGATTTTCTTGATGTTCAAATTAAACTGTAAGCACCTCTCTCAGTTTCTCATGACAATAGGTTTATTGTCTTCTTCTGTAAACATATGTCGAATGTAGTCGACTACGGTAAAACCTATAGACCAGTAATGTAAAGGAAAGTGACTAGCCTTAAGAGTGAGTTGTGATAAAAGGCAAAGTGAAATTAAAAGGTGATGTGGATAGTGTCCCTTGGAATGTCAGCAGATGGAAAGGTAGTTTAGCCTTGTTCCAGAGACGACGGTGAGATATAGAGTAGTGCCGGGTGTCCTAAAACTTTCTGATTTAATTGAACTTTCAGATTTAGTAATAAGAAGCTTCCTGTTCATAAAATTAAGCTAAATTTAAACAAAACACTTTTTTTCTAATTTTAAGTAAATTGAAAGAATCTGAAAGGTTTTATAATAAAATAATTAAACGTATATTAAATTAATACAGTGTCTCAATTAGTAATAGTCAAGATACAGAGCATCCAACCAGCCCTATTGGGTTTCAGTCTTCATTTAGGCGTCATCAGGGAATGGCGTCAACTACATATATTAGGGAGGCGTAGCAAATTACGTTTCTCCATTAGTATTTGAAACAGATTACTTAGAAACGAGTGTTCCAGGAGTTTTTCCACAGAAAAAATAAGATTGACGAGGGATATTTGGTAAGATTATTTCCTGAGTTAAATAAACATTTTATTATAATACAACTTTTTTTTATTAAAACAATAAGAACAATAATTAATAAGAACAATATAACTTTCAAGTTAGGAAAGGTACTTACTTCAAACTCATTTTAAATTACAATTACTATAAAAATTACAATTATTTTAGGTTTCAGGAGTATTGTTAGCCATATCGGTTAAATTGTTTTTAATTATGTTTGTGGTAGCACTATTCTCTATGTTGCTGTGAGGAGTGTCAAACGGTTAATGGTGTTGGCTCGAAGAAGTGTCTATTTTCTGTCTCCTCAAGGGAGCTTCGAAGCTTGTAGATGGTAAATTATTTTGGATGGTTCTTAAGGCAGTGATGATATTTGAATGATGTTGACTGTCCATTTGTAGATACGGTTGGATAGACGCAGCTTTAGAATGCCCTGTGATTTTGATGAGTTGCTGCTCGCGTACACCGGCCTTTGCCAGATTAGTAACAGCAGTTGATCGCATAGAATGGTTAGATATTTTAACATTTGTCGTGTTCATACCTGTTTTTTGGGCTGCGTCTTTTGTCCATTTTAACAGTTTATTTCTTCCAACAGAAATGTTTTTAAACCAGCCAGTGCTACGATTGGATTGCCATGCTGAATTTGGTATCAAAAACAATATATTTGTTGTTATTTTAGACGTTCGTTTGTTTAACAGGGATTTGTACAAACGTACCGGACAAAACTCAGGGTTTTTAGAATTAGGAACAAGCCACTTGCTATCGCACATATTTTTTGTACCACCTTGTGCAGTTTATACTCGATCCTTCCTGAAATAAGGGATACATAATTGGACTTAAATGTTAAAATATATTTTGTAGTGTGATTTTAAAGTAGATGTATGTAACTTTTAATTTTTTTGGAAAAGCAAAAGGAATTTTAGTGGTTATATATCGTTTTTGATTTTTTTATTTTTTACAAAATAGTACAGCTAAGCAAATTTGGATGGCAAACGTGATTTATACAAGGTATTGCAAAAAGATCTAAAAATTGCGAAACAGATTTTACGCCAAGAAAAGTATGCGCACATATTTTGTTTTGATATAAGCTTTTTCTGCCAGTTACAACAACCATTTACAGATTTTGTTGCAAAATTAAAAAGCAATATCTCACATGTTTTGATTCCATAATTATCAATTTCTTCTTTAAAATGTTCTGTTAAGAACGAGCCTACTTCTCCGCCCCTTCACGCAGTTCAACTGCTGCAATAAAGTAAAATTTACGCTGCAGCCGTTAGGTTGTCTCATCCCATAAAAACACCATCTTGTAGTAGTCGTCCATATTTAAAGAAGCTGAACTTGTTTTCCTTTTTTCTTCATGTTTCTGGAGACTTCTCCTTTTCGCATTTTGAGCGTCTCTAGCTGGCTTAAAGGTAATGTCGTGGAATGGGTCGAACAAGATATTAAATTCTTGAAAATATGTTTCCTGCAGTTTTTTGGCAACAAATATTCACCATTGCTTTTACACACAGTTCTTTGTAGTCTTCCCATTAGCTTTCGCATGTTCCATGCCCAGTCCTTGAGGATTAAATTTAGCTCGCCTGTAGTTGTTGTCTGAAGTAATTGGTAATTTTTTGCTTGGCAAAATTCCATAAATTGCTTCCAGATCGATGTGTGAGTTCTCTGAGTATTTAGTGGAACACTACTTTCAACAGCCGCATTAATTTTAGTTTCGGAAACATTTCCAAACCAATTCATTTTGAGTTTTAGTTGAAAAATTAATAAAGTCGTAAGCGTCGTTTGTGATTGGTAACGGTACATAGCAACACAGCATAGAAACCATCAAGCTTGTTTTTACAAGGCAACTTGTCAAACTTGCATGAATGCTGACAGCAAAGTTGACAGTTGTTTAGTAATTTTTCCACTTAAAATTTATATTTGACATACCAATTCTTGATAGCGATTGGTCAAAATTAATAGAAAGGAAATAATCATTATAAAAATATTAGATACAAAACATAATTTAGTATTTTCCTCTACACCTTTAAATAAGGCTAAATTGAGTTTGCTATTGAAAATTAATGCTGACGTGTTTTCAAGCCGCTATTTACTTATAATTTTTTAGGTTTTTTACCCAAATATGTACAGGGTTTTATTTATATTTTAATACCCACTTACAACGGTATCTAAAAAGGATACCAAAAAACTTTTTGTATAAAAGTTTCATAGTTTGTCATCTGTTATCTTTTGGGCATAACAAAAGAAATAAATAAAAATCGGAAAATTACGAAAAATAAATAAGTAAACTTTTTTAAATGTAACACGCTTTATAGTTTTATTTAAAATATAATTTTTATTCATCGCCTTTTTAAAAATATATAATTCGCTGGCATTTTGTTCAGCCGTTTTAATAATAATTAAATTTATAAGTAAACGATTTGATTTCGGTATAGGTTATACAGCTTCTCAATACGTATTGATGTTTTGACCTTGCTTTATTTAAATCAGAAACATTTAAATATGAGATATACCTACAAAAGATCAAAAACATAAAATAATAGGTCTTTTGTATGTAAACAATGAAAATGTTTCGCAAGTTTAAAACGAATATCACCAACGTTTTTCTAGACAACGAATACCTTCGAGAAACTGGATAAAGTATATTGAGAACAGTGGCTATAATCCCAGAGCAGGATTTAAATATTTTGTTTCATTTTAAAGGTTAGTTTTATTTTACGAATGGACAAAAAATCTTATCGATTTTTTTTTTTTTCAGAAAATCCCAAAAGATTAATTCCTGACCTTCTCTGTTCTGACAAACAAAATTTTTGCAAGTTCAAAATTTAACCGACGATTCAGCGGCTAAGTTATTGTCAAGAAATAATTCAAAATCTTTAAAATGATAGATTTTTATAACAAAATTTTATCTACTGGTAAGGCAACTTTCAGTAAAGTCCAGTAAATAAAGAGACAAAGCTGTAAAAAAATATGTCCAGTTTTTCCTTGTGGCACAATTCTTAGGTCTTCGGGGATGCTTTCGAGCGAAAAAAAGTTTATCAACCTTAGCAGGTGGCAAAGGGCTGAAAATGGCCCCTCAAGGCCCGAAAAATGGGTTTCCCCCTAATATCTGCCAAAATATGCGAATTGGAGAATTTTTGTTTTGACAAAAAATAAAGACTGCCTTGTAATCTACAAAATGGTCCTATTTTTTTTCGAAAAATCAATAGTTTTCGAGATAATGGGGTCCAAAAGTCCCCTCATTTCAGCTGCCGCCCTACCGCTAGAATGCCGCTATCATCATGGATTCAATTATAAGCGGGCGGATGAATTCTTCCATTACTCGGGCAATAGTGTATATTTTTTAATTATTTAAAGTTATTCGGAATAGGAAAACCCGTACCTATCATTGCATATGAGTTTGGGTCCATTCTGATTTTTCTAAAATATTAAATAAGGCGGTCAAAGTTTTTTTTACAATATTTTGAGAGTATCCCATTAATTTGTTGATATATATATATATATATATATATATATATATATATATATATATATATATATATATATATATATATATATATATATAATATATATATATATATATAGATATATATATATATATATATATATATATATATATATATATATATATATTATATATATATAATATATATATATATATTTGGAAAAATGGTTTGTCATCAATATATCTTTTTATAATAGACCTAAGCAAGTGTTCAATGATCCCAAATAATTTCCTTTACCATCTTTTTTGCGTTTTGATAAACAATTGTTTTGAACATCTGCATTTTTTAGCCGTTTACCCACATCTATCCAGTGTAAAATGTTGTGGATTTTTCGACGGCCGTTTTTGCGAAAAATATTGATGTTGCGAAAAAAATGGTAGAATCCACTTTTGTAGATTTAGAGGTAATCTTCATTTTTTGTCCAAACAAAAATTCTCTAATTCGCATATTTTGGTAGATATTCGCGGGAAACTCATTTTTGGGACTTTAAGAGGTCATTTTCAGCGGGTTCCCACGTCAAAATCGTGATAAACTTATTCTTGTTCGAAAGCATTCGCGGAGACCTAAGAATTGCGCTACAAATGAAAACTGTACAGATTTATTTACAGCTTTGGGTACTTTCAGATCTTCAGTTACTGCACTAGTACGGCTGGGATGTATAATAAATAAAGCAAACTCTTACTATGCAACTAAAAATTCTCACAAAATTCAAGCTGTTAAGATACAAAGGCGTAAGTCTCTTCATGTTTGGTGTGGCATGTTGGGCAATAAGGTTATTGGTAAAATAATATTTAAAGAATCTTTAATGGGAGATGGGTATCTACATTTCTTTATATAAGATAAAAACCTGCTTAAAGACATGCCTCTATTTAATATGAAATGCCTTAAAATATGAACAATGAACATACTAAGACAAAAAATTGAAAATAAAATTATCTTACTTAATAGGAACCGGTATGATTTTGCTTTTAACGCGATCAATCATAAGTTAAGGAAAAAAAGTGCAGAAAAACTGGTGGAAGTTACGTTAAAAATTTGTATTTTTATTTTAGGTTATTTAAGTCCAAATTAAATAATTTATTTTTCAAGGCAGATTTTTACTATTAACTGAATTATTAATTAAAAACTTAAATATTTTTAAAAGGCTGAAAAAAATGTTGACAAATTTTATTTTAAAAAAAAAGAATAAATGGGCCTATTATTCTAAATAAAAACATACAGGGTATTCTATTTAAAAAAAAGGCAACTTATTTGTTTTTTTTTTACTTTTTAATGTTCATTTGTTTCTTTCGTTATGCTAAAAAGTAAAAAAACTATAAAACTTTTATACAAAAGTTTTTTTTATTTTTTTTTAGTTATCGTAAGTAGGTGTTTAAATATAAATAAAAATTGTGTACAAAATTCATCCCAATCTTTACTGTAGAAAACATATATATATAACTATAAAAGCATATTAGTTTAGTAACTGAAGACCTGAAAGTATCCAAAGCTGTAAATAAATCTGTACAGTTTTCATTTGTGGCGTAATTCTTAGGTCTTCGCGGATGTTATGAGCGAGAAAAAGTTTATCACGATTCCGACGTGGAAACCTGATGAAAATGGCCTCCCAAGTCCCAAAAATGAGTTTTCCGCGAATATCTGCCAAAATATGCAAATTAAAGAATTTTTGTTTGGACAAAAAATGAACATCATCTCGAAATCTTCAAAAATGGTCCCTACCATTTTTCGCAACCCCACTATTTTTGCAAAAACGGCTGTCGAAGAATTCATAACATTCCACACTGGACAGATGTGGCTAAATGGTTAAGAAATGCAGATGAGCAAAACAATTTTTTATCAAAAAGCAAGAAAGATGGTAAAGGAAATTTTCTGGGATCATGAAACACTTGCTAAGGTCTCATTATTAAAAAGAAATGTTAATAACAAACCAGTTTAAGAAAAAAATATCAATCAATTAATAAAATTCTCTCAAAATATTGTAAAAAAAACTTTGACCGCTTTTCTTAATATTCTAGAAAAATTAGAATGGACCCAAACTCATAAACAATGATAGGTACGAGTTTTCCCATTCCGATGAACTTTAAATAATTAAAAAATGTACATTATTGCCCGAGTAATGGAACAATTCGTCAGCCCGCTTATAAGTGAATCTATGAAGATAGCGGCATTCTCGCGGTAGAGCGGCAGCTGAAATGAGGGGAATTTTAGGTTCCGTTATCGCGAAAACTATCGATTTCTAGAAAAAAATTATAAAAACCATTTTTGTAGACTACAAGGCGATCTTCATTTTTTGTCTAAACAAAAATTCTCCAATTCGCATATTTTGGCAGATATTAGCGGGAAACCCATATTTCGGGCCTTGAGGAGCCATTTTCAGCCCTTTCCCACCTGTTAATTTTGATATACTTTTTTTCGCTCGAAAGCATCCCTGAAGACAGGTAAAACTGTAAGATTTAATCACAGCTTGGTCCCCTCATTTACTGGACTATATTCTTTACATAAAAATAACACAGAATTTTACTACACATAATCTGAAAAATACTTCCTTAATAGGAAAACCTCCCCAAAAGAAGATCCTAAAAATAATTCCTGCTAGATATTTAGTATGTCGTTGAATGACAATGTTTACTATACCTCCTTTTTGAAATTGTATACTCTCCAGTTAGAGGCGTCACATATTTTAGGTGATACTAAGACAGGTACTGTTCCAATTTTTTTATTTGTAAGTATATTTTATTATTGCAGCATATTATAAAATATTATAGTTTATTCTTAAAAAAATGTAAAGGCTGACGTTATAGAATGAAACCCTTTTAAGTAATTTAGTTTAAAAAATGATAAACAATTTTAAAGCTTTTAAAGTAAAAACGTTTTTGAATAAATCTTTATTATTGAAAATGAAATTTGATAATTAATTGCAAAAATTAATTTAAAATTACCAATAAAAATTTGGGACAATATCTGTTTTTACCTCGCCCAATATTTGACATGTATAAATAGGAATTTTAAAATCACAAACAGAAAAATATTTACATTGAAAGCTTACAATACTTGGATAATTGTAGAAATTTTCCTTTAACAGTTTTAAAAATATCGGACAAAAACCATCCCTTTTAGCACGGTGAAAAGTTTGGTACTAAATCTATTTTGGCCTTACGCGGTATGAAACACTTCTAAAAAAAATGGATTTTATTAAAAGAAATAGATTGCTGCACTGCTATGATTAAAAAAAATATATATCTAATTTAATTTTAATCCATTAAAAAAATATTAAGCAAAATCTATATTCAGAATTTTTTATTCGGAGGTACTAGCCCCCTTAAAAAGTATTTATCTAAAATAAAATTTAAAAATACTTTAGGTAATGGGTTATTTATTGAAAAAGAATAAACGTTACATATTATTTCTAGGCTGCCGGTTTTGCTCTATTTATAATAGAAAAAAAGTTTAAAAAGTTAAATAAAAAACCTTTTTTATAAGCTTAATTGTAGTAAATTTATTTGATCTCTTTTTCTTTAATTGAATGATATATTTTTAAAAGTTGTTTAAGTAATTACAACAAGCAGATGGAACAAAATAATTTCCATGCCAGATTTTAATTTACTGAGTTTATAAGTTACGTCTTAGAATATTAAGTTAAAGTAGAGTAATATTTTTAACTCTAACATAAGCTATAAACGAAGGGTTGTGTCAGTTTTTTAAGCTAATCCAAGGTTTTCTATAAAATCTATCAATATTTAAAAAATACGAAACTAATTGCTTTTTGGGTGGCTTAAATTTCTTATTTATTAACTTTTTAAATAAATGCAAAATTTTTTTCACTAATAATTATTTTTCTATAAAACTAAAAATTTATAAAATTTATTTTAACATTTATGATTTAAAATATTAAATAAATGCATTTTTATCCTACCATTTCTTTGGGGTGGCCTATATTATTTCCTATTGGTATGTCCTTATTCCTAACTAAATTTATAAAACCACGATTTAAAAAAGTTAAATGTCTTGATACCAGGAAAACGGCAACATTATATTTCCTAAATTTGATAATACTGTATAAATTTAATTTTAATGTATTACTGAAGTAAAGTTTAACGAAAGTGTAATCTTTAATTTTTTTCATTCTCTTCTTAAGTTATTTTCTTACTTAATTTTATATTTTCCCGCTGTTTGTTGTTATCAAAAGATACATGATTTTGGCTAGCTGAACGTTAAGCTAAAAGAACTATGATTTAATCCTAATATTTCCAAATTAATGTTTTTTGCTTCGGTATACAGGCTCTTAACAGATGATAATTTTATTTATATTAAAAAAAAAAAAAAACTGAAGGAAGCAGATCATGTACAACTAGATTTGGCACAATTTGCCCTTAGTTTAACTTTTTTTGAATATATTTAAAGGTAATTTATACAGATGATTAAACTTGTTTTGTTTGTGCTGGCCATTTTTAATCCCCATCTCTTTGTTTCAGGTAAATATCAGTCCTGATTATTAGTAAATCTATACGTCAAAGGTTTCTGAGCAGGGTAAGATATACTTTTTAAATTTATTTAAATCTGTTAGTTTTAATTATTATAATTTATGTTTAGAGTTTTATTTTGCATCTACTGTGTATTATAAAAACTATTGCGTTGTAGCGTTTGTTGTACCTTTTTTAAATGCTACAAAATCTATACTTTTTTGTATTGTAAGAGAATAATATATATGTAATTTTTTTTATAATTTAATATATTTTTTTAACAAATCACTAATTAATATCCCATAAAAAATAATCGTTATATGTGTAGGGGTTAATTTGGTAAAACTTGCTTATACGGTTTTCTCCTATTTTGGGATTATTTGGCAAAATTTTTATATAGTCATATTCTAGGGTCCTCAGGAATTGCAAATATACTGGCGAAGAAGAAAAATTATGTGTTTTAATATTTTTAATTTTTATTTTTAGATTTAAAATTACCATTGATTTTCTCCATATAATGCGAAAACTTCCCTTTATGACAAAAACCGTCATCGTGCAGTGTTGCCAAATCGAGGTCTGTTCTAATACGTCCCCGCATTTTCACGTCTGAAATATAATTGAGGAAAATAAAAAGCCGCTTTAACAGGAGCGACTATCTAGAGAAAGATATACCAGCATATATGTAAGCATACGCGGTCCTTTTTAATACGTCCTCGCATTTCAGACAAATTCAAAAGCCCTAAGTTTTAGTAGGGCATGGTTAGTTCTGGTTAGCAAAGCAGCGTTTTATTTTCCCTATTATTTTCCCTCATTATATTTCAGACGTGAAAATGCGGGGACGTATTAAAAAAGCCCGCTCCTGCTTTAACTAACCAGAATTAACCACGATCGACCTTTTAGACAAAATCAAACGATCTTAGTCGGTCATGGTTAGTTTTGGTTAGTTGTGGTTAGCATTTCAGACAAATTCAAAAGCCCTAAGTTCTAGTCGGTCATGGTTAGTTCTGGTTAGCAAAGCAGCTTTTTATTTTCCCCATTATTTTCCCCAATTATATTTCAGACGTGAAAATGCGGGGACGTATTAAAAAAGACCGCTCCTGCTTTTACTAACCAGAATTAACCATGATCGACCTTTAGACAAAATCAAAAGCCCTTAGTCGGTCATGGTTAGTTTTGGTTAGTTGTGGTTAGCACCTTTTTATTTTTCCAATAAAATTTCGGACATAAAAGAAATATAAAAAAATTTGATGACCCAAAATTTATAAATCCGGCAACACTGTTAATACTTATTTTAATTTTAACAGTGGCAACTAGTAGAAAGAATTTATAATCAATTAGATATTAGATTTCTAAGCTATATATATATATATATATATATATATATATATATATATATATATATATATATATATATATATATATATATATTATATATATATATATATATATATATATATATATATATATATATATATATATATATATATATTACTACCGCTTTTTTGACATAATAAACATATATTTCAAATTTGAATGCTATAATATATCATAAGATGTCTGATTTTGGATATTATAGCATGTTATCCCGGTTAGGAAGCGAATCAACTTTGATTTTTCAATGGAATACGTATATTTTAAAATTTGGATTCTACGAATCATTTCTGATATAAAATGTATATTATGTCCTATACCTATCTCTGCTAGTTTTGAGAAAATGGCGATTAAAGATTTCAAAATAACACCCTGTATTTTTTTTTAAATTTGATTTACGGGTCATTCTAATATAAAATCTGTATAATATTCTATACCTATCTTTGTTAGATTTTGAGAAAATGGCGATTAAAGATGTCCAAACGACTGCATATTATGCAGTTATAGGGGAAACAAATAAACGTTAGAAACATTTAATATTTTTTATTTTAATTCTAAATTATTTTTTAATTACCTTCTTAAATAAAAAACTAATATTAAAACAACAAAATTGCTCCAAAGAGACGGCCTGAATTTAGGCTTATTAATTTTCTAACATTTATATGTTTTTCCCTATAACTGCATGAAGTGCGGTCGTTTGGACATCTTCAATCGCAATTTTCTCAAAAACTAACAAAGATAGGTATAGGATATTATACAGATTTTATATCAGGAATGACCGGTAGAAACGAAATTTAACAAAAAATACAGGGTGTTGCATTTAAATTTTTGAAGTAACATTATTGGAAAAGTCAATTTTCGCAGCACTTCCGGTAAAGCCGGAAGTAGTTTTATTATGACCTCTACAGATAGAGTCTTTAGAAAAAATTAAATTAAACATAATAATTTTTTATATTATTTATTTGTTTTCCCATAAAACTGCATAATATGCGGTAGTTTGGACATTTTTAATCGCCATTTTCTCAGAAACTAGCAGAGATAAGTATAGGACATAATATACACTTTATATCAGAAATGATTCGTAGAATCCAAATTTTAAAAAATATACAGGGTATTCCATTGAAAAAATCAAAGTTGATGTCGTTTCCGGTTAAACCGGAAGTGATAGAGACATGTTATAATATCCAAAATCAGCATCTTATGATATATTATAGTATCCTAAAATTTGAAAGCTATATGTTTTTATTCAAGAAAATAAAAGGCTGGGTAGTGATTTCGTTGTCACCCGGTATATATATATATATATATATATATATATATATATATATATATATATATATATATATATATATATATATATATATATATATATATATATATATATATATATATATGATATATATATATATATATATATATATTATATATATATATATATATATATATATATATATATATATATATATATATATATATATATATGTATATATATATATATATATATATATATATATATATATATATATATATATATATATATATATATATATATATATATATATATATATATATATATATATATATATATATATATATATATATATATTATATTTACTTAACGTTGTTTGTTTTTCCCTCCCGATTTTTTGCGTATTTTGTCAATGGATTTTTGTTTGTGTGTGTCATGTTTTAGTGAATAATTATTAATCTATACGTTTTTACCCCGCCCAGCACCCCTATTCACTCCAAAGTAAGCTTGTTTAATTGAAAAAAAAATTAAAACACATAATTTCTCTTCTCCGCCGGTATATTTGCAATCCCTGAGGACCCTAGAATATGACTATATAAAAATTTTGCCAAATAATCCAAAAATAGGAGAAAACCGTATAAGCAAGTGTTACCGTTAATTTATATTTTTAAGTAATTCTAAATTGTATACTGGGTGATTCCTATATTGACGCTATTTTTTAACTGGGCATACAACCCATTAATATAAACAACTCTTTTAAATAACTTTTTTAAAAAAACCCGAAAATAATAAAGCTACACAGAAACCTATTTAAAAATGTGTCTAGTGCGCGCCTGGTCAGAAAAAAGTTTATTTCTTATTTACGTTTTTTTTTTGCCTTGTTAATCACGCATTAAAATTTAGTCGCTTTGCTTTTATCAGACCAGGTAAGGGTTTATTTTAAATTATTCTTAAATTGCGAAAATGGTACAATACGTAAACAAGGAATTCGTGGATATGTTGCTGATTTTTTATAGAGTTTCGTCAATCTACGGCCGCTGCTTCTAGATTGTACGCGTGACGGTTTCCGTTGCAGACTCATCCAACAACAATTTCTCGGGTGATTGCTAGTCAGATCGGTTAAAGTAAAAAAAGTGTAGACAACATTGCGGTAAAATCAGTTGTATCTCGTTTTCGTTGAACGTGTCCAAGCCCTGCAGCCAGAAGACTTCCCCCGTCGAGTTCAGTTGTGTGTTCACCCGAAATGAAATGAAAAATTTCCGACAAGACCGTATTTGACACACTTAATAAATGTAAGTTTCTTATTTTTCAGTATTTAAAAAAAAAATATTTAAAAAAGTTGTTTATTTTAATGAGTTCCATACACAGTTAAAAAATAAAAGCGTTAACTTAGAAATCACCGTGTATATTAGTTAGATTTGTAGTTATTAATCACGCTCTAATTAGCTTGACCTGTATGTATGTATGTATGTAGGTTTGTTTGTAGGTATGTAACGGGATCTTTTAACGTTAATTTTACCTTTTTTAAAAGTTTGGTTAACTTGAAAATTTGTACAGGGGTCAAGGGCCGATGACAATACAATATTTCATAACTTCGGTCTAATGTCCTGACTAGGATCATCAAAATAAAAAGAAAAAATATACCATCTTTAGAAAGATGGTAAATTTAATTTTTCCTTATTGATATATATTTTTTTTAAATCCTACCACTAAAATATAAATGAAGCAAATAAATGGTACAATTATTATGGGGTAAAATTTTACTTCACGGACACCACGCCGATTTTCATAAATTTTTGCATAGGGGTTTTTTTTGGGGTGCTGATCACAAATCTAATATTGGTTTTTTTCGGCAACCTCTGATTTTTGAGTTATGAGGCCTCCAAGTGGTCTAACCTTAAAATGAACATTTTTCCAAATTTCTCCTTCTTAAAACTGATTACCACCAAAATGGAACATACACTAATTGGGCACTTATATATTAAATGAATACACTAAAATTTACAAAAGTTTATTGCTTATTTTTAATAAAAAACACCTCAAATAAATCCAGTTTTTATATTTTGACAACTTAATCATAAATCAGGCAACCAGTTATACATCATATATCTTCTTACAACATACAGAAAAGTGGATTTATTTGAGATAATTTTTACCTAAAATAGACAATAAATTATTGTAAATTTTAGTGTATTTGTTTAATATATAAGTGCCAAATCAGTGTATGTTCCCATTTGTTGGTAATCAGTTTCAAGAAGGAATAATTTTGAGGTTAGTTTACTTGGAGGTCTTATAACTCAAAAACCAGAGGTTGCCGGCAAAAACTATTTTTAGGTTCGTGATCAGCTCCCCAAAAAACCCCCGTATGCAAAAATTCATGAAAATCGGCGTGGTGTCCGTAAAGTAAAATTTTGTACCGCTTCTAAGTTTAATGTTAATTATTTTTGATTATGAGAAAAAAATAACCAGAATATTAAAAAAAAAATCGAAACTAATTTTAAATAAAAAAAAAATAATAAAAAAATTGTAAAAAAATTCCATTGGCAAAACAAAATTAAAAAAAAAATAAATAATAAAAATCGCTTAAAAACTGCCTGTTTTTTCACAACTCACAGAAAGGTTAGAAAAAGACATACAAATATGTATTTTATACCAAATTACTCGCCGCAAAACACTAGGATGAGCATTGCTTTTCGTTTTTTGCAAATTTTTAAAAATCACCCCTATTTAGGGGTTAAAAAGTCGCCAAACCTGAAGAATTGCAAAAATAGCAGTAATATTAAAAGTTATTCCTCGCGATATTTGTTTCGAATGGACCTTGGAAAAATAAAATAATACATCTTCATTTCTGATAAGGTTGTAAACCAACCCCTATGGACTATGTGGGGGTGCAATCACCCCCTAGAATATATAAAATCATATGCAACTTTAATAATTGCAAAAAAAACTAGATTTTTCAGGACATGTCTTATAAGAAATGTCCAATAAAAAATAAATCTATATGTTAATCAACCACCCTTTTACAAGAGTGAAACCACCTTTATTAATAGGAAAAATTAAATGAAATGCTAGCTTTTTTAAAAACAAGTCTTAGCTTCGTATTTTTTTGATCCAAGTATATAAAGCAGGTGTACCTAGATTTTTTAAGTTTACTTTTAACCAAAACCACCCTTGCAGGGGGTATATCCATCCCCTAAAATGTATAAAATCCTATATAACTTAAAATTTTAAAAAAATATTTAGATGTATTAGGATATCTTAAATATGATATTAATAAACATAAAACCAACATTAAGAGTGAGTTTTTATAATAAACCACTCCTAAAATTAAGGGTACAGACAGCCGCATTATCAGAAATATTAAATAAAATGTTAGCTTATTCAGAAAAGTATTAGCTTCGGATTTTTTTTAACCCAAATGTATAAAACAGCTATTCTTAGATTTTTAGAGTTTACTTTTAATTAAACCATTAATTCCCTAAAATGTAGAAAATCATATACAAATTTGAAAATTGTAAAAAAAATATTACAATGTTTTAGGATACCTCAAATATAATATGAACTTAAAATGTGAAAGGCAAGGAACTCACGTCAAAAAGCAGCCCCAAGGGACCAGAAAACTACCACGTTTATGTCATGGCTCCTGAGTAGTGCTGAGATGAATTTACCCCTTTGCCGAGGTAGCTTTAATTGGAAATGTACTTAAAAAATCTAAGGCGACTGGTTCCATACACCTGGGATAAAAACTATAGGGCCAAAATGCTTTTTACATAAGCTAATTTTTTTTTCATAATAAGGGTAGCTTTACTCTTAATTTTGGGGGTGGTTTATTATCAAAACTCACTCTAAACGTTAGTTTTATGTTAATATCATATTTGAGATATCCTAAAACATCTAATTTTTTTTACAATCATAAGTTGTATATGATTTTCTACATTTTAGGGGATGAATAAACCCCCTTGCCGGGGTGATTTTGGTTAAAAGTGAATTTAAAAAGACATGTCTAATAAGAAATAAGTTTATATGATAATTAATTACCCTTTCACATGGGTAAAACCACCCTTATCAATGGGAAAAATAAAATAAAATGCTAGCTTTTTTAAAACAAGTCTTAGGTTTGTATATTTTTTTTTTTTTGATTCAAGTATATAAAGCAGGTGTACATAGATTTTTTAAGTTCACTTTAAACCAAAACCACTCCTGCAGGGAATTATATTTATCCCCTAAAATGTATAAAATCATATACAATTAAAAATTGTAAAAAAAGAATATTTAGATTTCTTATATATGATATTAATTAGCATAATACCATCATTTAGAGTAAGTTTTGATAATAAACCACTTCTAAAATTAAGGGTACACAAAATGTTAGCTTAATCAAAAAAAGTATTAACTTCATATTTTTTAATCTAAATGTATTCTTAGATTTTTCGAGCTTACTTTTAACCAAACCATTCATCCCCTAAAATGTAGAAAATCATATACAAATTTTAAAATTGTAAAAAATATATTACAATGTTTTAGGATACCTCAAATATAATATGAACATAAAACGTGAAAGGCAATGGGACTCACGTCAAAAAACAACCTGAAGGGAGCAGAAAACTACCACGTCCATGTCGTTGCTCCTGGCGAGTGCTAAGAGTAGCGATCGAAAAAGCTTTGGATTTACAAACTTTAACTTTAAAGGGTGGTTTATGATCAAAACTTATTCCGTTAAGTAGTTATACATTTATTTTGTCTTGGACATGTATTGAAACACATTAATATATTTTTTCGATTTCTAAGGTTGCATATGATTCTATATATTTTTGGGGGATGAATTTACCCCCTTGCAGGGGTAGCTTTAATTGGAAATGAAACATATGGTGCAAAAATGCTTTTTGCATAAGCTAATAATTATTTATTTTATTTTCTTCATAATAAGCCTTAATTTTAGGGGTGGTTTATTATCAAAACTCACTCCAAACGTTGGTTTTATGTTTATATCATATTTGAGAGAACAACTAATTTTTTTCTTACAATTTTAAGTTGTACATAATTTTCTACATTTCAGGATATAAATAAATTCCCTTGCGGGGGTGGTTTTGGTTAAAAGTGAATTTGAAAAATCTGGGTACACCTGATTTATGTACTTGGATTAAAAAATACGAAAGTAAGACTTTTTTTGAAAAAGCTAGCATTTCATTTAATTTTTTCTATTGATTAGGGTGGTATCACTCTAAGATAAGGGTGGTTGATTATTATATATATTTATTTCCTATTAGACATATCTAAAAATTGTTTTTTTTTGCAATTTTTAAAGTTGCATATGATTTTATATATTTTAGGAGATGATTGCACCCCCACATAGTTCATGGGGGGAGACTTACAACAATAATGGTGATTTTTAAAAATTTGCAAAAAAACGAAAAGCAATGCTTATCCTTATTTTTTGGGACGAGTAATTTGGTATAAAATACATATTTGTATGTCACCTTTCTGTGAATTGTGAAAAAACAGGCAGTTTTAGCGGTCACTCTTTAAACATATACTAAAAATCAAGGCTCTTGATGAAGATTACTTTGGATATTGTTTTGAAATTAAAAAAAATAAGAAAATAGACCATAGTTTGGAAAAAGATATATAAAAACACGCTTTTTTAGCAAGCCGAACTAAAATATAGAAAATAATTTTTACAATAGAGAGTACATATACAAAGAGTTTGTGTTACAGTGATAAAAAATTTAATAATTAATTATGACTAATTAATTTAAAATAGGGTAAAAATTAAATCGTAACAAAATAGTTAAATTATATTAAAACAGCGTGGGATGCATTTTTCTATATTTTTATAACAACTCTAATTTTGTAACTAGCTACTATTAAAATAATTGTAATATATAATATTTAGTACCTAACGCTTTTTAACTATACTTGAATTATTTTATTAATAAACCAATTGATATTTTAATTTTATTCCAAATTAATTAGCAATATTGATTATTAGACTTTCTATCACTGTAACACAAACTCTTTACACTTAAAGATTACTTTCACTCTTAAGTTCGGTTTGCTATAAAAGTGTGTTTTTTATTTTTTTTTAACTATATTATTTTTTATTACCCGATAATACAAATTTTAAATATATAATTTCTTTTTTCTTTAAAAGGTTCCTTTTTAAATAAAAAATAAAAATAAAAGGTCCAGATGAGCGAATTTAAGTAAAATGACAAAAATTTGATTAATTGAGCATCAGCGCTTGATTAAAAAATAATTTAGCATATTTTTATTTTTACGCTGTATATAAGCATTTTTTAAATTTTATGAGTAGGTAAAGTAATTTAGGCAAGATTTAAAAAAGTTTATAAGAAAAGTTGTTAGAATGCAAATATGCCTGAATCCAATTTCAAACCATGAGGCTTTCTTTGTTTTTTACGTTTAAATTATTTACTTATTATAATATATATGAATAAAAAATTAATTGGTAAACAAACGTAAAAATCAAAGTAGGCCTATGGTTATGAAATTGTATTCGGGCATAATTTTGCATTCTAAACAACTTTTTCTTATAAACTTTTTTTATATCTTGCCTAGAAATACTACTTTACCTACTCTAAAATTAAAAATGCTCTATCAAGGCATGCTTGATTTTTAAAAAATAAAATATGCTAAATTTTATTTTTTAATCAAGCAGGGCTGATGTCAAACGGTCAAATTTCAACCCCAAAATTTTTTGTCATTTTTACGTATAAATTCGCTCATCCTGGGACACACTGTATTTTTTATGATTTTTTAAAATAATAACGAAGTGGTGGACTATTTCTTTACAATATACAAAAAAAATAAATAAATAA
This sequence comes from Listronotus oregonensis, assembly GCA_019359885.1. Classification (NCBI taxonomy): domain Eukaryota; kingdom Metazoa; phylum Arthropoda; class Insecta; order Coleoptera; family Curculionidae; genus Listronotus; species Listronotus oregonensis. Next base: position 27,375 of record JAHBCN010003148.1, read on the forward strand.
GTTAAGGCACTACTCTATAAAAATAATTTTATAATAATTATTTTTTAAAGCTGTTTATTAAAAATTTAAGTTACATATTTCTTATTTATTTCCGTAAACTTTATTTTTATGGGTTATTTCTAACTTTTTTAAACTTAACACTTTCCTCTGTGGCAAACTGCAGTCTTTTTACGGTTTTAAGATTCCATTTAAGTAACTACACTTTTATGTATAAAGTTGCTTTAAAAGGCATTGTAAGCACCCCAATATCCAAACTATTATTATAAAAATATTGCTTTGCCTTTTTTATTCATCTACAGTTACGTTATTATATGCAATCCTAGTAATTCTGGAATAATCTACAAAGGTAAAGCCTTAATACTAATGAATTATTTGTGTCTTAAGTAAAGTTTAGTAAGAGGCAGTTTATTATTAAAGTACCTTATTGGGATTTTTGGAAATAGAAAAGACCTTTGCAAATAACAAATTTCACAGTTTTTAAATACGGTAGAGAATGAAGTGAGTGGGATGGGGGTTTTTCCAATGGACTTTAAGCAGATGCATAAGATAAGCATTGCTTGAGACTCCATTGGGAGCTGCAAGGCACTACAAAGAAAGTAGTGGTCAATTGGTTTTTGCAGAAGTCAAGGGGCAAATTCCCTATATTCTTTTTTTTTTCTCTGTTATATTTTTATGCAAGATTTGTTACTTTAAAAAATGTATACCTATTAATATTATATTAAAATTAATGATGATTTGAGGTGTAACCTTCTGAAAATTTAAACCCAACAAATTTTAGATGGTCTTTTGCTATCGCCAGTTACGAGACCACCTTGCTCTTTTTTAAATAAATATGGTCCAATAATTCCTCCGGCCCAAAATGAGCATCATACTTTAGTAAGATGGAAAAGACGTTCATAAATCAACCCTTAATTTTTTTCATCCCAAATACTGAAGTTCTGCTAGCAGCTTAGCCAGAAAATAAGTTTTTTGAGATACCTGGTATATACCAAACGTCGTTTAATGTTATAACTTCTGACTTTTCCTTTTCTGTTTCTGTAGCTACAATCCACCAAACAGAATTATCTACTTCTGTGGTCTTGTTGTCATCACTACTGGACATCAGTGGTGCAGTTGCACAATCTTGGTTTCTATCAGAACTCACTGTATTTCTAGGCTTTGGTAGTCCTCCATTTGCTATCCACTTTCGACAATTCCTTATCCAGTGAACTTTTTGTTTACAATAAATACAAGTATTATTTGACTTTAGCTATTTCTTTTACCAGCATGCTGGTGGCTGCTAAGCTACATATTCTTTCATCCAGAAATGGGCGTCGTCAATGAAAATGATTTTTCGACTAAAATCAGGATCTTCTTCAAGTTGCTGAAGAACCCACTGGCTAAGTAAACGGCGCAATCTATGGTCATTTGGCTTTGTTTTGTGTTAAAACAATCTTATACGGATAAAGTTTTAGATTCAAAATTTGCCATGTTTTGTCCCACGAAAAATTTAATTTCTGTGGACGGCGAAAAATTGATTGCGATGGATTATCGCTCACACTCGGGCGAATGGCGTCAATCTTTTGAATAACACGTTTAATACGTTGACTAACGAGCTCTGTTTAAGAAGTAACTAAACCAAATTTTGTTATTAAACGCAAAATTGTTCTCTTTGTTGGACGATTATCTCGACCGTAAATTTCTCGTAAAGCACGGTACTTTTGGTGGATAGATCATCCATTTTAATGAAAAAAATTAACGATTTGTTTGAGCCGTAATATCTTTATGTTAATTTGTTGAACTGACTTAATAATATGACATGAAAAATTAATTTGGCCACAATGAGCAGTAAAAAATAGGACATCCTTTTTGGATGACCCTTTACGTATTAGTTAACAGTAATTTTACAACGACCATAATCCAAAATAAATTTTAGTGAGAATCTGTAATAATAATTATCAAAAACTAATTGCTTTTACAAAGCGCGTTAAAAATATTTACAGCATTGCCACCGAAATTTATTTTAACAATATACAACATTATTACTTTACCTTTTAATTTTTAAAACTAAAGTTAGACTCAATAATTGAAGTTGTAAAGGTCTTTTTTGATAGATATTCTGGTAAAGCAATACATCTTATAATTGAATAATAACATCTATCAAAAATATAAAAGCAATAAAAAGTAAATTATATTAAAACTGTTTATTATGTTAAAAATATATATTTTTTTAATTATAATACAATTTTAAAATGTCATGCAAAAAATTACCTATGTCAAACATATTATTAGCAATACATCTTATAATTGAATAATAACATCTATCAAAAATATAAAAGCAATAAAGTTTAATAAAACGTTTAATGTTTAAAAATATTTTTAATTATACAATTTTAACAAAATTACCTATGTCAAACTATTTTTCAAATTGAATTTACAAAATTCATTTTTATGCCACCGATTGAGTGACAGCACTAAACGCGACTTTTATATGTCAAAAATAACATCTGTCAAAATAGCACCTGTAAATAATAACCGCGATCGAAATAGATTATATTAAAATTATCCTATTTCTCTACTAATAAGAAAGATACCCTGCAAAACACACAAAATCTGAACATCTTGTACATATAATTGTGAAATATACAGCGAATTTAAAACTGAAATTTTACCGAAGGTCTGCGCTTCAAATCTGGCGGAGTACTTTAATTGATTCAATGATAAATGAGCTGGATTCTCTTACATCAGAAAAATACCCCAAGAATGGTTGTCTGAGGCCACCACCGCACATTTATTCTGTCTTTTATTTAAGTATTTACTTTGCTGCGACGAATTTTAGGGGAAGTCCATGCCACTGAAAATAATTATAAAGTGTTTGTGTGTCATATGTCTTTGAAGATTCATTTTCTCGATTCCCATTTAATTTTTTTTCCAAAACACTTGGGTGCTCTGGGTAAGCGACTAGCATGGAGGAAGATTCTATTAAGACTTTATTGCAATGGAAAAAAATATTAGGAAAATTTTTTAATGGGAATGCTTCCAGATATTTGTTGGATACTTAAATAAGATAATCCTGCAAAAAGAACAAAAAAGTATTAGAATAATATTTTAAAACCTAAATGCTTTTAAAACTAAAGTATTTAAATATTTTTAAGCAAACATTTTTTAGTCGAAAAACGGGTGATTTAGTTTAATAACAAACTTAATTTAAATAATCCCATACCAAGATTTAAAAAAAAAAACGAGGAACCTCGACAAAAAATTGCTGACCAGTGATAATTTAATTTGTAAAAACAAATCTTGAGTTTGCTGTTTGTCAAATTACAGGGGGCTTAGTTTTGAAAAAAGAATAGAGAGCATATTTTAGTTTTTTAATGCTTTTTTAACGTTATACATATGTCTTTTAAATAGAAACTGTAGTACTATATTAACTCCTATTTTTGATTTTTTTTACCTATAAAAATTATATATCACATGACTTGGATTTTATTAAAATAGCCGCAATTCTTTCCAGTACAACAAAAATTTAAAGTTATTAAAAATTTACCCCAAACGCCAAAGAGCGATTGGCCATTTTTGTAATGATTTATATTTAGGTTGAATTTAACATTTTATTCGAATATAAAGTAGAAAATATGTTGTACATGAAATTGTCCTTTTGGGACCGGCTTCTCGTGAGATAGTTATATTTTGTGTGCGAATTATATATTTATATTTTTCTAAGCAGCATTTAAAACCTTGCTATTTTAAACATTTTATAAAATTATGTTTTAAAAAGTGTGTGTGTGTGTGTGTTAATTATTCTTAAAGACACATAAAAACGTTTTAAAAAAATCTGCGTTATTCCCGATTTTATGTAAAGAAAATAACAAGAAATTTATTTTATTACTCGATGGTATGCTCATTTCCAAAACACTTTATTTGACAAGAATTATTTTTTCTTTAAAACTGTGTTTAGATGTTTACCTAGAACCACTGTCCAAAGCAAATCTAGTTAAACAAAATCCTTATTAGATTTGCTACAAAACACAGTTAAAGTTAAAAAAATATTTTTTTTTCGACTTTTGCTCAGTTGTTTAATGTTTAAATAGAATATCTGTAATTTTACATAGTATTCAAAACTGTAATATTGTACTGTTAAATTTCTAAACTACAAAAGGTTAAATTACAAGTATATCTCTTTAATTATATTAATTTTGTTACATCATAAGTAAAGTAAAATAAGGCAAAATAAACGTTAATATTTCTCATTTTAAAAGTAAAACTCTTTTCAGTTAAATCTAATATCCCATTCCAATTTAAGATAAAAAAAAATAACCCGCAGTACATTTATCAAAAAGCCCATTGTCTGAAAATATCTCCAAAAATGCCGCAGCTTTGTTTTAAATATAAGCCCTTTATAAAAAGAGCTTTGTTATTTTTAAAGATATTATATTTTTGGTAAAGTCTTAGAGGAAGTTTAAAGATGTTTTGGGACTTTATTTTTACTTTGGTATCGTTTTAAACAGGATAATTTTTGGGCAGAAATAATAAGGTTTGGGTTTTTTCCGGTAAAAAAATGTTAACTATAACGTAAAATTTTAATCAATAAATTATTGTTTTTTTAATTTTATTTTTTGCAGACTTTTTTGGCTAGTACCTTAGCTACCAGTGAGTTTTAAAATAATTGTAATAAATTATTTTTAAAAATAATCTTTTTTTGGTTGCTTAGTTAGTTTAAGCGGGGTTGGTCTTGTGTCCATATTTGTACTGCAACCTATTGGCCTGCTGTACTGTCCTTTCTTGTTATAAAGTTTGCTTTCCTAAATTAGGTCTAATAGATTCCTATCAAGATGTTCATATGAAAGAAGAATTCCTCTCTATAAATTACTGTAACGAAGGTAATTAATCAGAATCGCAACAATACCCATTTCTGGTCATAAAAAATAAAAAAATGAAGGTATTTACATGTTTTTTTTTTATTTTGTTCCATTTTGTTCTAAATCTTTAAAAAAAATCAAAATTTTTTTGGTCTTAATTTTGAAATAATAAAAAATGGGTATTTTTAATCTTTTTCGTCAATAAAATGCATTCATTTCGGTTTAGCAATTTTAAGTTATCTGTTTCATATTCCAGGTGTAAAGGCAAATAATTAAAAAAAATTAAATTCTCAATTTTTGGATTTTTTAAAAATATTTTTTTAAACATTTTTTTATCGAAAATTTGACATTTTTAATTTTTCGTTTTAAATAATTTCTGGGCATTCTTTAATTGTACTATTTTTGATGAAGTTTAGAATTAAAATTATTTTGCCATAAAAAAATTAATCATGTTGATTTTACATCCCAAAAAATTGGAGCTGCGATACTAAACAATTACCGAAATGGTATTTATTGAAAAAAACATATGTCGAAAAATTACCGGCATACGTGCAGGATTGTCTGTTTGTCGTCCTAAGGGACAAGCTTAAGGTGGGCTTTTATCAAAAATATAATAGTTTTGGGACAATCGTACTAAGTATGTTGTTAAAGTTTTTAAAATGGAAATATCCGGGATGCGTAATTCCCTTTACCAACCTTATTCAGCGCTTTCGCGTTGGAAGGATTTCCGAAATCAGCCGATCTCTATGACAAACTTTACCAAACCGATTCAACGCGAAATGCTGAATTGGGTTGGCTTTGCCATTATTTGGGTTGGCTTTACGCAAATGGCCGAGTGGCTAAAAGTGATTTATTTATTCAAAATTTATTTCAAGTATCTTCACATCTGAAGGTTTGTAAAGTTTCTGAGCATGAATATGAAGTTCAGTCTTCATAAAAGAAAATTATTTATAGGATGTTTTCTGATTTTATTATTTGCGAGTGTCCTGCAGGCCAAGGTGGAACATTTTGCAAACATGTTTGTGCAGTTCATTAGGAATATCACAATATTGCAACTGCTTCTCTGCTATCTGCTTTTAATAAAGTGTCTTTTGCAAAGTTAGCATTTGGAAAATTATCCGATGCTTTAAAAGATTTTTTTACATCTATCACTTTGAAATACACATTACAAGTCTCTTTAGAAGCAAACTCAAGCAAATAAGATCCAATCTTTATTGCTTGAGATATGCGAATCTTCGTTGAGTCAAATTTTTACTGTCACTAATTTGATTGTTGATAATCGTTTCTAATTTTGGGAGCCAATAATTTTGAAAAGGAGGCCTATACGAAAGAAGTTTTTTTTTACCCATTGGAAAATACGCATTTTCTGGAAAATCTTTTGAAAAAAAGGAATTTTTTTCGGCTAGACCAAAAAGTGGTGATCAAGGACCAAAAAAATACTTTTGCTGGGCTCATTTGTCACATTTCTAGTCTCATTTTTCATTTTGCAAATCCATGATATGAAAAATAAGCTGCTAATTTAGAGCATACCCGTTTTTATTTATGATTGTAACGAAAACAAACTTCAGTTGATTAAAAAAAAATTAAATTCCATAGAAATTTTGTAGGCAGCCACGAAAGCAGCTACTGATATTCTGCTGAAAAAATCTAAAATGCGGTACGAAAAAGCTTACGATACATTTGAAAATTGGTGCCGATTAAAAAGCGTTAAACATGTGCGTAAAAATGGTTATAAAAGTATTTACGTCTAAATTTTTTAAAATAGTTTCGGTCAAAAAAAAAACATTGTACGTTACACGACCAAAAAACAGGGTTTTGCAGGTCTCGCCAAGCTTTCAGGACCCGCCTACGGCTCGCCCTAGAAACCGCTTGGTTTGACCTGTAAAACACTACTTTCCGGTTTTATAACGTAAATTACTATAATATAGACTTGAAGCATTCTCTTCAGGTATTTTTTTCATATACAGGGTGATTCATGAGGAAATGTCAATACTTCAGGAACGTAGTCAGGGTCCAAAATAAACATAAAAGTCTATACAAATATGGGTCCGCAAGGCCTTCGTTTTCGAAATACAGGGTGTTAAAGTTTTTATTTATATTTTTTCATATTTTTTGTTATTTTTTTAATGCTTTGTTAAACATAATTTAAAAACAATAAATTAATTGACAATTAAAATACCTATTGGTAAATTATACATTTTGTTTTATTTTTTTTTAAATTTTGCTATAATAAAATCAGATGCGTCGCATTTTCTTTAAATCCAAATATCTGGAGAACAGTTGCTCATATCAACTTTTACCAAGTATACCTTTTTGACGTAAAAATGACAAAACAATTATTTAATTTACCTAAAAATGTAATACCGGGCCGTACCAAAAAGTTATTGTTCAAAATAGTAAAAAGACGTGTGGGTGGCACCCCCTACCAGTAAGAGCCGTACTAGGTTGGTAGGTTAAAAGGAGTGGGTATAACACTCTTTCACCGCGACCGATCGCCAGGGCCAGACTCCTAATAAATCTGATGATCCTATTGGGAGAGAGATCTTTCACCTCCCCCGGCAACAAGGTGTTATTTTGCCGAGGATTGCGATTCATTCTTCTCCATGCACATGCGGCACTCGGCGTTTTCGCTAGGCCGATCTTGTGCATGCGGTATTTTAATCTGCAGTGTCCCGTGTACAGTCCCCCAAGAGTTTTAAGGTGTACCCTTGATTGATCCAGTAGTTTGGTAGTAATTTTTTTCTTTTTGAAGGTTCATTTAACCCGGAACCATAAAAAGTTTTTTTGTTCCCCAAAAAAAAAAAAGGGGTTAAAAAAAAAAAGGGGGGGGAATTTAAAAAGGGAAAACCCCCTTTCCCCCCCCAAAAACCCAAATTTTTTTCCAAAAAAATTTTTTTCCCCCCCCCCAATTTTTTTTTAAAAGGGGATTCATTTTTAAATTTTTCCCCTTTTCCCCCCCAAAATTTTTTTTCCCTTTTCCCCCCGGGGGTTTTTTTTTTTTTTTTTTTTTTTTTTTTTTTTTTTTTTAAAAAAAAAAAAATTAAAATTTAAAAAAACCATTTTTTTAAATTTTTTTTTTTTTAAAAAAAAAAAACCCAATTCCTTTTTTTAAACCTTTTGGGGTTTTTTTCCCCCCCCCAAAAAAAAGGGGGAAAAAAAAAATTTTTTTCCAAAAAAATTTTTTTTTTAAAAAAAAATTTTTTTTTAAAAAATTAAAATTCCCCCCCTTTTTGGGGGAAAAAGGGGGCCCCCCAAAAAAACCCCCGGAATTTTGGGCCCCCCTTTTAAAACCCCCCAAAAACCAAAACCCTTTTTTTTTTGGGGGGGGGGGGGAAAAAAACCCCCCCCCCGGGGTTTTTTTTTTTTTTCCCCCGGGCCCCCAAAAATTTTTCCCCAAAAAAAACCCAAAAATTTTTTTCCCCCCTTTTTAAATTTTAAAATTTTTTAAAAAAAAAAAATTTTAAAAATTTAAAACTTTTTTTTGGGGGGGAAAGGCCCCTTTTTAAGCCCCAAGTTTTTTTTGGGGGTTTTTTTTTTCCCTTTTTAAAAATAAATTTTTTTTTTAAAAATATAAATTTTTTTTTAATTTTTTTTTTTAAAAAATTTTTTAAATTTTTTTAAAAAAAAAAAAAATTTTTAAAAAAATTTTTTTAAAATTTTTTAAAATTTTAAATTTTTTTTTAAAATTTTTTAAAAAAAAATTTTAAAAATTTTTTTTTAAAATTTTTTAAAAAAAATTTTAAAAAAAATTAAAAAAAAAAAATTTTTTTTTTTAAAAAAAAAAAAACCCCCCCCCTTTCCCCTTTTATTTCCAAACAAAAAGGAAAAAATTTTTTTTTTTAAAAAAAAAAACCCAAAAAAATTTTTCCCTAAATTTTAAAAAAAATTTTTAAAAAAAAAATTTTTTAAATAAAAAAAAAAAAAAAAAAAAAAAATTTTCCCCCTTTTTTCCCCCCTTTTTTTTTGGGGTTTGAAAAAAAAAATTTTTATTTTTATTTTTTCCCTTTTTTTTTTAATAAAAATTTTAAAAAATTTTTTTTTTAAAAAAATTTAAAAAAAAATTTTTTTTTTTTAAAAAATTTTTTTAAAAAATTTAAATTTTTTTTTTTTTTTTAAAAAAAAATTTAAAAATTTTAAATTTTTTTTTTTTTTTTTTTTTAAAAAAATTTTTTTTGGGGGGGGGGGGGTTTTTGGGGGGGGGGTTTTTTTTAAAAAAAAGGGGGAAAAAAAAAAAACCCCCTTTTTAAAAAAAAAAAAACCCAAAAAGAAAATAAAAAGGGGGTTAAAAAAAAAAAAAAAATTTTTAAAAAAATTTAAAAAAAAAAAAAAAAAAATTTTTTTTTTGGGAAATTTTTTAAAAATTTTTAAAAATTTTAAAAAAAAAAAAGGGGCCCAAAAAAAGGGAAAAAAACCAAAAGAAAAAAGGAAAATTTTTCCCTTAAAAAAAAAAAAAAACCCCAAAAAAAAAAAAAAAAAATTTTTTTTAAAAAAAAAAAAAAATTAAAAAAAAAAAAAAAAAAAATTTTTTTTTTTAAAAAAAATTAAAAAAAAAAAGGGGAAAAAAAATTTTAAATTTTTTAAAAAAAATTTTTTTAAAAAAAATTTTTTTTGTTTTTTTAAAAAAAAAAAAAAAAGGATTTTTAAAAAAACCCAAATTAAAAAAAAAAAATTTTTTAAATTTTTTAAAAAATTTTTCCCTTTTTAAAAATTTAAAAAAATTTTTTTCCCCCAAAAAAAAAATTTTTTTTTTTTTTTTTTCCCCAAAAAGGAAAAAAATTTTTTTTGGGGGTTTTTAAAAAAATTTTTAAAAAAAATTTTTTTTTAAAAAAAAATTTTTTTAAAAAATTTTTTTAATTTTTAAAATTAAAAATTTTTTTTAAAAGGGGGAAAAATTAAAAATTTTTTTAAAAAAATTTTAAATTTTTTTAAAAAAAAATTTTTTTAAAAAATACTATCTTAAAAAGCAGTGCTGCTTTTTGCTAAAAGAGCCTATAAATCAAAGTAAGCTGAGACCCTGCTGGAGATATTTTCAAGAAATAGGCCTTTTTGATATACTGCGGGCTTAGGAATTTTCTTTTTGCTTTAAATTTAAATGGGATATTAGATTTACATCCACGAAAAAATCCTGCCGAATGAGAAATAGTATCGAGGTTTAGGGTCGAGTTTTACTCAAATAACTTAAGAGTTTTGTATTAATAAGTCGTAGGCAGGGTTTATTTAGGGAAAATATTGTTTATTAAAAAATTAAATAATATGGCGTTGCGTGAAGGGTACCAAATATTTTTAATAATTATAATCTTACTTAATTGTTAGTTCGCTTTTTCTATAAAGGTCGTTTCTTCATAACATACTTATATTTAAGGACAATATTCCTACCTCTATTTAAAAAAAAAAAAAGTTTATTTATAATAAACATATGTTCTAAAGGTCCTATCTTTTAAACTACCGGTTGCTTATCATTTAAAAAAATCATTTCTTAATGATAACTTTGGTATTACCATACCACGGGCGGCCGCCATGGTGGGGAGGGCCGTGGCCCATGTTACTGTTTACACAACACTAGAGAATCCAAAATTCCGGTATCTTTTTAAATATTGGACTAAAAAATTTTAAAATTTTATTACTTTTCGAAATCACTCACATGTCATTGGGTCATCACGTCATTTTTTTTCAGTTCCATACTCTGCTATTGATTTCCCGTCCACTTATATCTTATAGCATTTCCACTGTTTTGTCTAACTGTACATCTAATGTTACATTACTTTTGTCGTATTAGATCGACAATTAAAACATTAATATTTTACAACACTTTATTCACTACTTCACAACGTCTTTTTTTCACTTTACGATCTTAACTCCAATACTTATCTTAAACTTAACCAAGTAAGTATGGTTGGCTGCGGAATTTATATACCTTTCCTACCCGATTTTAAACAATTCTAGAATAATTTTCATATAACGTCTCATAAAAATGAACTTTCTTCTCTCTAGGGGTGCTACTATAAAACCATTTATATTTATCATAACACGGTAACAACATGTCCAAAGTCCTTTTAGGAAAGTTAATTTATGTTATTAAATAAAGATAATAGTGTGGGGCCGATATCAGTTAATTTAAATCATAGTAGGTTAGCTTTGCTTAATGCTAACTTAATTTTAGGAAAACAGAAATAGATAATATAGATCAAAGACGGCGAAAAGCGCATCTAATCTTTCGTGCAGAAGAGCCTCTGTCCTGCTAAGAGGACGTATGTCCAAAATGAATCCGTTCTTCTGGAAGGATGTTTTGGATATTTCCCGAAGCAGCAACCTTCCCAGACAATGTTTTTCTGTTTCAATAAAATTTTTCTAGTATATTTTGTAGATTCCCAAACCAAAATATGTTTCGTGATGTATTCCACAGAGGTTTAATTTATTTTAACTTTCCATCGTAAAAATGAATTATATGTTTATTTAAATTATATAACTTTGTTTTAGTTATTTTAGTTATTTTAAAACTAATTATAGAAACTTATTTCCTTTTTAACGTATTTTTTTTTTAAAAAAAGATATTTTCACAGTGGTCGTTTTTTCCTTGACATTCCATTTTACTTTGACGCACTTTTTGTTAAAATTACAATTCTAATTTTTCCAAAACACAACGCTTTTTAAGTTTTTATCAAAATGTAAAAAACTCCATGAATTATTGTCTTTGCTGTCAAAATCGTAGGCCTCACGGCAACCCGCTCACGTGTTAAACTTTCTTAAAAATCATCGCACAGTTTCAGTAGAAAAAAACGCTAGAAACATCGAGTTTTCTCTAGATGCGTATGTAAAAAAAAGTTATGCCAGAAGTACCTAAGGTTTTTTGTGTTGTTTTTGTACTGCCGGCAGGACGCTGTACAATTAAACATTAAAATCAATTAACTCACCCATAACTGTACCTGTCTCCCATCACAGATTTTAATAATAATTTTTTTGACAGAAACTCTAAATTTATGATAAATATTTAGAATTAAATTAAAATTATTTTAGTTTTTAATGTGTAATTTTTTAAAAGATTGCTTTATCTTAAAAACGGTGTTAACTTGCTACTCAAATGTTGATAGGTGGTTTAATTGTTATAAATTTTTTAAAATGTTTTCTTTATTTTGTTTACGATGATCTTTAAAAGCCCAGGATAAACTAATTTGCTGGACTAAAAGTAAAAAGTGAATCTGTGTTCTTTTAGTTCAAGATAAGTAATATACAACAGGTAATAATTAAATATCTTTATAGATTAACTAAATTTTTGAATTTAATAAAACGTTGTTAATATTTAATGAAGTAATGTTTTTTAAAAAATTAAATAATTTCTCTAAAAGTCATTTTGGTCATATATTATAAGAGGTCTTTCTCATATTGGAGCACAACTGGGTATATTTTTTTCTTGCTCTTTTCTTAAAACTGCTCTCTTAAGCTTATCTTGGAAACCTGGACAGTTTTGATAAATTCTTATTTTATGAGGATGAAGTTACTGATTGGTATCACCATATTTTGGTTTTGGACTTTAATGTGCTACTGTACTTGTCTGTAGTGCACGAGCTTTCCTTTTCAAAGCAGTTAATTTTGGATTTGGATTCAAGTCAAGTTAATGTGCTAAATAATGTAAGATTTTTAAAATAAATAAAGCGTGTAAGTATAAATCCTTCTTCTTCTTCTTTCCTGGAAGCCGTCTTGATTAACCAGTATAAGTCCTTAAAAGTATACATGTTTGTCAAGTTAACCTTTTAAAACTGGTTTGAGCATAGTTTCGTATAATAGATCTCACAAAATATTAAAGTTTGTTTAATTCCAAGCTTACTCAATTAAGTCAATCCAAAGGTAGTACAAGATCTTGAATAAAATATATAATCTTTTATCTTATATTACCTGTACTGGCGCCCTGTTAATATCAAATACAAACAGATTCTAGATAATATCTTTTGACTAGAAAAATTTGCATATGGGACATTTACAGAGAGAGTTTTAGTGACCTCATGTATCTTGAAGCTCGGATTGAGTTAATCGTGGTATATACTTTAACAACTAATAAGTTTATTAAAGGTAACAGGAAAGTGTACCTCTTTGACTTTTTATCGGTTACAAGTTCTATATCTTGGGACCAGTACCAAACCGGGTCCATCTTAGCAAGTTCCCATTAAAAAGTATTTAATTAATGTATCCTGTTTAAACAAAGCAGGTTATATAATCTTTTCGCCTAAATGCAATACTTTACAAGTTATAATCAATAAATCGAATTTCCAGGATTTTTTAAAAGGATACCCTGAAATTCATTTTTTATTTAATGAATTTCTTTGAAAAAAGATTATATAACCCAAATTAAAGGTATTATAAAAATTCAAAATTAATGTCCTATAAAATTTCTTGTAGGTTTGACGAGATATTGACGTACAAAATTTTCTTTGGCCTAAATTTTAGGTAAGGAACAAGATATCAAGATAGGGTTTTCGCGAGCTTATTTAGGCATTATTCAGCTACTTTTTATTAAAAAAAGAATACCGATGCATTTAGTTTTGTTAAGAAAATTAACCATTTCTGTCAGAATATCGAAAAAAGCCCTCTAGCGGCGACATGTGAAACTAACAAAACTTCAAATATTATAACATTTATAGCCCAAGAAAAGCTCTTGTCAACTAGCATAAGCTTGTTAAAATCGGCTTAGCCGTTTTGAAGATACAGAGTGATTTTACGGAAACCTTTAAATACCCTCCACCACTTCATTTTTAGAGATACCGCAAAAATCGTCGAACAAAAAAGGTTTAAATTATGCTCGAGTTTAAAGATCAGATTTTTTTTGTTAGGTTAATATAGCGAAATTCACAGAAACATCACTTTTTAGATTTAAGATTGCAGTTACGCCCCCTAGCAGCCATTTCAAAAACTTAAAAATAATTTCCAGCTGTTTCTCTTAACCACTTTTACTAAAAATATGTTTTTCTACTAGCGTGTGGAAAGCAGCACTTTTCCACGCCATTTTTTGGAAATGTCACTTTTCCGCACTAGTGCGAAAGGTAAACCCTTGCAAATTTCCCATTAAAACAGGTACTTAAAATGTTTTTAATTCTAAAGTTTGACTTAGTATAATTCTATTATTGGCATAGTATTCTTTTATTTGTACAAATTAGTTGTAAAATCAACAAAATATTCACTAAAAATTATTATTGTTTTAAAAACATTGTTTCAAACATTCTTGTATATGTTAAACTTGCTTGTCAGATTTTTAGTTTTGACCGGTGCCGGTGTCCATATTATAAAAGATCAAAGTCATTAAAAGTCATCGATAATTAAAGGTGTCTTTAGTACATTCTGAGCAGTATCGTCGATTTTGAATAAAAAATGTTTCCCATGGAGTCTTCTGACGAGGAATTACCTGAATCCATTCTCAAAGCAGCCGAAATAGCAAATTTAGATTTGTTGCCGTCCAAGTCGAGGCACAGATACAAGAAAGAATATACAGCATTTACAAGCTGGTGTGGCGAGAAAAAAATCAAAAGTATGAAAGAAAAAAAGTTTTTATGGCATATTTGCGGAACTTGCTAAAACATGTAAACCCAATCCCCTTATGGTCAAGGTATTCCATATTAAAAAGTGTCATTAAGATCGAAAAGAACATGGTTTAAGCAAATATTTCAAAGTTACATCTTTTTTTGAAGAAACACAATGTGTGATTTAGACCCAAGAAGGCCAAAATTTTCTCGAATGATGAAATAGCAAAATTTATTAATGATGCTCCAAATGATGTCTATCTAGCAAGGAAGGTAACTACAATTTTCGGACTAGCTGGTGCGTGTCGTCGAGAAGAATTGATGAAAATTACATTGATGATATTGACGAAAAAGGGGAATCTTTTAATTGTAATTTTTCCCAGACTCCAAAAACCATTCTAGCCAAGTTTTGTCATTTCCGAGAAAATTGAAAATGGAAAATATCTAGTTTTTTGTATAAAAAAGTATTCCAGTTTACGGAAGCCCGGGACCCCCACAGAACATTTTTTGTTAATTACAAAAAATTGGTTTTACTTCCAGTGCATAGGAATAAATACTTTTGGCAGTGCCCTCTAAAATAGCTGCCTATTCTTTTCCCAAACCCATAACTTTCCCGGGCCCTGCTTTCGCCGTTCCTCAGCTACAATGTTTCGGTGAAGGCATAACGAATATTAAAAGACTTGGGGTTGGAAGTCATCATCTTTGCAGAAAATCCAGAAAGCTCTATAAGTTTCAAGAAGGACTTATCAAACAAATATTACCCAAATTTATCTACCTTTGAACACAGCAAAACGCACTCAAGGCCCATTGTACAGTCTTTTAGCAAGCAACAATGTGTCTCTGTTACCTGTGACGACCGGTTCAATTGCACCTCAAAGGCAATCTCCAACTCAGCAACTTACCCACAAAACTTGCCTCTGCGATTCATTTGCAAAATGCTTCCAACTGTTCTTTTACCATTAATGTTGTTAATAACAATAAGTAGTATTGGTAAAAATAAACATTATCTAATGGTTGTTTAGTTTATTTTTCCACACACCCGTAGAAAAAATTTTGTACCTAAACGTACGAAAGTGTCTTTTCCACCCTTGACGGCTTATCCGAACTCTGCTTCGCGTCGTTCGTGTAACTGCCGTCTCATGCGGAAAAGTATCACTTTCCGCACTTGTTAGGTAAATAACTATTTTCCAACGCCGTGCAATAAACATTTTCTGAGATACAGCCGGAGTCCGTTCTTATTTGTACACCCGGTACATATTTCTACCATCTGCCTACAACTAATTTTATAAAAATACACAGCGCTAAAAAATTATGTATGTATTAATTTCTGTACGATAAAATCTTATCGCACGACACAATATTAAGGTTTTTCAATGTTGGTGTTGTAAAACAACGTAAAATATGTCCTAGCTATATTGGTTTTTCGAATGGGGGCGACCAGCTTGTTAACCTAGGGCGTTACTGAAATGACTCATAAATTTGCTCGCGTTTCTAAGAAAATTCCATTTAACCTACACCGTGTTTAAATTTGCAAAAGTAGCGCACGTGATATCAATATTTAAAAGTCTTGGCTGACTCTTTTTAGATAGTAAACGTTTTAGGAGATACTAAACTAGTATTTCGATGTACTGAAATGAATTACTTTATGTAGTCCAAGAACCCATGACACATGTTTCATTAAGTGTTTGATTTAGATTAAAATTTTACAAAGTTTTTTCGATGATTAAGTAATCGACTGATTGTCTGACCTACCTGGGTACACCACGTATTGCGCATAAAAGAAAGGGGTAAAAAAGAATTACCAAAAAAGTGTTTGATTCAAATGCCAACAAAAATTGTAAAATAGTTAAATTGGTTTTTAGTAAAAGGGTCAATCCATTAGAAATCACCCAGACCATGTTGCTCAACATTTTTTTCCATTTTTTGATATGTTTTTGTCTACGATTAGGGGAATCAAAAACTGTTTTTTTTTTTAAGTTTTTAAACTTATACTTTTTTTTTAGCGGCCATTTTTAGTTTTCCTCGAAACCGCTTTTTGACTGAAAACAAGTTTTGTGTAAATGGTTATAACTCAGGTAATTATTAAGATATCAAGACCAAATAAAAAACTAAAATCGCCAGAATTAAATTCTCTAGTTTTTTTGTTAAACACGATATATTCTAAGTTGTTAGGTAAGTGGAGAAAAAAATGTTTAAATATGAAGTTTAAATTTTCGAAAAAATAAAGTTCAGTGCTGAAAAATTATTATAAGGAATGGAGAATTACATTTATATTTTTTTCCTGTAAAGACCTACCATAGAACTACTTTCTGTAAAAATTTCAAGTTTGGGAAAAATTTTTCCTTCCTGAGATATAATTTTTTTAAAACTCGATAAAACCATTTTGGCAACTTTCAAAGTAGAATATCTCAAAAGGGACCCCCGTGAAAAATTATGAAAATTTAGAGCCTACCCCTCTATAATATAAAAATATAATATATTTGGTGTCTGAGACTCAATTGGTTCCAGGGGTTTTGGTACATCAAATTCGGCTAAAAAAGGGAGTCTCCCCGTAACTTTTTTTTAAAGGTAAATCTGTGTTTTTAACAAATATTTAGTTTAAAATTGTTTGTAAAATGAAAAAATTTTTATTAATGTTATTTAATAAATTATTCTTGCTATAAATATGCACAAATAATTTTTTTTAAAAATTTTAAAAAATTATGATTGGGTTAATAATTTTATTTTTTTTAAAAACACTTTTTTTAAAAGTGTTTTTAAAAAAAGCAAAATAAATTTTATTTATTAATAATAAAGGCAAAGTAAACTTAAATTTTTATTTCAGTAAATTTTTAAAATATTGTTCCAGAGTTATAGTACATCAAAGTCGGCTGAAAATTGGGGTTTTCTCACTCCCAAAATTTTTTAAAGGAAAGTAGGTATAAGAAAAAAAGTATTTTTTCTGATAAATGTAAAAAAATTTTTTTTTATTTTCCCAATGCAACAAAAATACTGCAAAATGAATTTTTTAACAGGTACTGATTAAAAAAATTATACCTTACACACAGGAATTACTTGTAAAAAAAAAAAAAAAACAAAGAAACAAATTGTAATTCAAAGTATGGTATTTATTGACCCCAAACAAGTTTTTTTAAAAACCCTTTTTTTTTGGTATACATTTTTTTAAAAAGATATCGGACACAGAGCTTTTCCGGGGATTAAAACCACTTCAAAGCTTTTTTGCTTGGAAAGATGTTAAAAAAAAATTTTTTTTGAATATTATATTGTGTATATTTAAAGGATCACAACTTTTTTTCCAAAAATGAGAAAAAACTTTTCTAAAATTTAATTTTTTGAAAGTGACAAATATTATTAATTTTTTTTCCCAACCCCCCCAAATTTTTTAAAAAATTTTGTTTTGTCCAAAGGAAGGTCACTCACCAAAAGTTTTTTGTGTGGACAGTTTTATAGTCTTGTTAGTTCTAGTGATTTTATTTTTTTTTTGGTCTTGATATCTTAAAAATTCCCCAGTTATAACTATTTAAAAAATTGTTTTCAGCCAAAAGCGGTGCCGAGGCAAACTAAAAATGGCAGCCAAAAAAAAAAAAAATATAGTTCTAAAAAAAAATTTTTTTTAAAAGTTTTTTTTTTTCCCCAATAGTAGACAAAAACATATAAAAAAAAAATTTTTAAAAAAAGAAAAAAAATTTAGCAACAAACTTCATTTTTTTTTTTTTTGGGGGGTTTCTAATGGATTGACCCAAAAACCCCCCAAAAAAAGGGGGTCACTTTTTAAAAATTTTAACATTTAGGTGTGATAACCAGAGCTGTCGCAATTACTTTTAAAAAAAAAAAATTTAATTACAATTACCAATTACTCTTCAAAGTAGTAGTAAATTTTTAAATTTTCATGGTGTTAAAAAATAATTTAATTTTCAAATAAAACTAAAAAAAATTGATTATTTTGGGAATTGCTTTAGTTTTTTTCCACATATATTAAACACGATGCACTAAACAAATAAAATATTTATATAATAAAAAAATTTTGCGCCTTCACACTATTCAAACTGCTTTTTTTTCAAGTTCGACATTAAATAACTCTAAAATAAAAAATTTTTTTTTTAAAGCTTCCCCCAAAAAACAACAGATTTCACAAAAAAATAGTATTCAAAGCGGCCCGCCGTTTTCAAAAAAAATCTTTCTGGCTGGCCAAAAAAATTTGGGGGGGGTTTTTTTTTAAAGAAATGTTATTGACTTTTTTTGGGGGATTTAAAAATTTTTTAAATTTGGTAATTAAAATTTAAAATTTTTTAAAAATTAAAAATTTTTTTTAAAAAGCAATTGAATTACTTTCCAAGTATTTGAATTACTTGTGATTCGTAAAAATCCATTACCAATTACGATTACATTATTCTTTATAAATTGATAACCCAAATACAATTACCTTTTCCAGAAAGTAATTTAATTAAAGTAATCCCCCTTTCTAAGAAATTATTGAATACGATTTTTAATTGTTTTAATTTAATTACCGACAACTCTGGTGATAACCAACCCAAAGTTGTATATATAAAAGTGTTTATTTTTTTTTAAAAAAAATTTTTTTTAAACGTCTTTTAAAAAAAATACAACAATAATTTTAAATAACAAATCACTTTTTTTTTGGGGTTTTAAAAATTGTCATTTATAAAAATAAAATTTGCGCGGACCAGAAATAGTCCTTCAAAACGCGGATCCTGGGTGCCCCCCAATTTTTTTGCAAAAAAGACTACCTTGAGGGTACGTTTTTTTTGGGGGGGGTTTTTTTTTTAAAATTTTGGGGGTTTTCCCAAAAACCCTTTTAACCCCCCGAAACACTCCTAAAAGGGCAAAACACCCTTTTTAGGTGTTTTTTTTTAAACTTATGAAAATGTTCTTTAGGCACCTACAAAATACTCCGAGGGTACGATTTTTGAGTCACTAATTTCGAATTTGCGGGTCTCAAAACCTTTGAACCCTAGCGTTACCCCTAAAAGGGCAAAAAACACCCTTTTTAGGGGTTTTAAGAATAATCTTAAAATAAATTTATAGAAATTATTAAAAAATAATAAAAATTTGTATTTTTATGATATATTATTAGTATAAGCCTAAATTACCGGTATTTTATTGGGGAAAAACAACCCTCAATCATCCCCAAAAAATCGTAAATTTAAATAATTACAAATAAATTGATGATATTTGTATTAATTTTTTTTTTTTAATTTTAAGTGGCTTTTTATTGGAAAAGAAAGCAAAAATTAAAAAAAAGTGAAAAAAAGTTATATTTGTAAACTAATTCTTTTTATCTAACATCAAATTAGATATTTATTTAAATCGAAAAATGGCTTTTTATTGAAAATTTTAGGCAAAATGTAAAAAAATTATTTGTTTTGGGTCACTTTTTATTTTATTATTTTTGTAGGGGTAGTTTTTTTCGTCAAAGGGTAAACACATCAAAACTTTTTTTGCAGTTTTTTTATTGTATGATATTTTAGGGATGATTGGGGCTTGTTTCAACCCCAATGAATTACCCTTAAATTTTATTTAAGCTTAAATTATTATAATATCATAAAAACTAAAAATTTTTATCAATATTTATTACTTTCAATAAATTTTTTATAAGATTATTTTTAAAAAACCTCTAAAAAGGTTGTTTTTTGCCCTTTTAGGGGTGTTCCCGGGGTTCAAGGTTATTATATATGTTGGGTATTGTGTCCGCAAAAGATGCTGAGGGAATTGCTACTAGCACGGTGGCAAATTGATAATTGCCTTTTTTACTTTTTTTTTCTAACCCAACGTAACTATCGAATAATGTTTATTGGCTTTTGAATTGAACACTTTTGTTGTATTTTTACAAATTCAACTATGAGATCGGTCTGGTTTAAAATAAACCCCCTTTAAAGTGATTGTCTTTTTTAGCTTTTATTCTAAACCAACTTAACTATCGGATGGACTTTGTTGACTTTTAAATCAAACACATTTTTTGGTAAAGTTTTTTTACACCTTCCTTGTATGCGCAGTACTTGTGTATCCAGGTAGGTCGGGGCAATCAGTCGATTCCTCTTTAAATCCAAAAAAAGGCAACTATGAAAATTTTAATCTGAATTAACACTTTATTAAATATTTTCATAAGCTCCCCGACTAATGATAAATGTTATGTGATAGCAATAGTTTTTAGGTATCCCTAAATTAATGACCTGAATTATCTTTTTAGTAGTACAAAAAAATGTTTTTTAACAGTTTTATTTGATCGCGTCTATTAAGTGCTATTAGCTTTTAAAAAACAAGCATTTAAGTGCTATAAATATTTGTGATAATACTAGAATATTGGGTAGTCACGCAAGATGGAGAACATCCCCTACACAAATAAATATATACAGTGAGACCCCCAAACCCAAAATAAATTCATTAAACTTAAAACAAGTCATTTTGGAAAAATGCTTGGAAAAGGCGATAAATTTTTTTTTAGTTGCGCTTCTTTCTATAAAAAAAATAAATTTTAAAATTTTAAAATATTGTGGATCCAGAATAAAAGTAAGAAAACCTAAAATTTTTAATTTTTGTTTTGTCTTTCGATATAATGATAAGGTTTTTTGATTGCTTTCTAATAATATACATGGAAAAGACAAAATGCTATTCGTTACCCTCCCATAAAGTTTGTCTGGGTATAATAATTTTGACTTGGATACAGAATAATACAGAGAACATAAAATACCTTTAAATTAAATATGACAAATCTTTATACCCGAGAGAATTAATTATACAAAGACATATTAAAATTGTATTACACCACAACTTTAAGAAATCCTTTTAAGTTGTCTTCATTTTTAAGTTGCTAGGATGTCGTATACTGTAAGAGGGTTTACTAGGCAGAAATACTACACAGTTGTTTGCCATTACCTTCTGTAAGGTAACGAGCTATGAAATAGTCGAATGGATAATGCGGGAATTGAACCCAAGTCCCCATGGCGAGAGACTAGTACGCTAGCCACTACACCAGCTTGACCACATTGCTTTAAATATTAAAATGGAATATTACCTATTAAAATGTGTATATTGTATGTTTTTTTTTGTTTCTGTTTGATTAGCCCTTTCTGTTAGACCCGTGGTCTCCAAACTGGGGGGCGCGCCCCCCGGGGAGGCGCAAAGCTACATTAAGGGGGGCGCGAGAGCAAAAATCAGTTTAAATAAAAAAAGAAGATTTATATAGGAAACGTCGTCTACAACCTTAAACACCAAACTTTTTCTCATTTCCGAAATTGGCTTTATTAATGGAGAATAGTGACGACACTGCTAAAAACGAAGAGATTACAACATATATTATATCTCATCTAGAAAATCTATTCGATGAATTCCAACAATATTTTCCTAATTTACATGACAATGATGAACATAAATTTGCTTAAAATTCTTTTAATTTTAATATAAACATCCTTCCAGAAGAAATGCAAGAACAAGCAATCGACTGAAAACACGACTCAGTGGCGAAACATGACTTTGAATATTTGGGGGATAAAATATCTTTTCATCTATCCTTTAATCGCAGAATTGGCTTTGACATTTTAAATACCATCCTCAACAACCTACTTATGTGAAAAATAATTTTCTATTTTAATGGAAATTGAAACAAAAAACGGAGTCAACTTGATGTTGCTAGTGACCTACGATTCGCACTTTCAAAGATAAAACTAAGAATTTGCGACCTTATTAAGAACATGCAGCACTATACTTTGCATTAGATTAGATAAGTGTTCAAAAAATGTTATTTAATGTTGTTTGTTAATAAATGCCTTCTTTTGGTAAAAGAAATGTTTCTGTATAGTCGAGGAAAGTGGGGAGCGCCACCATTTCCAAATTTTAAAAAGGGGGCGCCATAGAAAAAAGTTTGGGAACCACTGTGCTAGACCATACCATAAGACGCCACTGCATATGACGTTATCGATGATTTTTTTTTAAATCTTAACCCAAGTTTTTTTAAGAGCATTGGTAAAGCGCATATTAAGTAATATATAACTGTCGAATTTCATTTTTTTTTTCGTATTGTTTGCGAGATACCAAATAACAAAATATTACTTAAAAAATCATATTTTATTCACATTGACAATGTTTTTCCCAAACATTATGCTGAAAATTTGAATCAAGGATCGTTTAGGACTCTGATGTCAAAATATTTCATAAAACTTTTTTGCTGTAATAAAATCTTATGTTATTTAGTGTGATTTTTAAATATACAAGGTATGTTATAAAGAAGTTATAAATTTTTATTTTAATATGATAGAGTCAAAAAACGAACATTATAAATGTTAATAGAACTAAAAAGTCCTTGCTCTAGAAAAATAAGTAATTGATAAAAGTTGCTAAACTATAACATAAGATACAGGCGTGCCTTTGATGTAATTAATATAGATTACTTAATTAATCAAAAAAATGTGGTGTTCGTGGAAACGCTTTTATGTGGTTAAAGGAGTTTCTAAGTAATCGTTTGCAACAGGTGATATTAAGGGACTTTGAATGGAATATTTTTGTTCTACCCAAAAAAAGGTGTCCAGTGGAGTGCCTCAGGACAGTTTACTTCGGCCATTGTTATTTTTAGTCTTTATTAACGATATAGCATTAAGTGGTTTTGATGCTCATTATATTTTGCTTTTTGCGGATGATACAGCAAGTTCATTTGAAACTTTATCTAAAAATGCCTGTAGTGCTGTTTTGTCGGTTCAGAACTACTGTGATACCAATGGCTTAGTATTAAATAAAAGTAAAACTAAACTTATTTAAAATGTTTTTTGCGAAATGTAAATAAAAGTCTTTTGGTAAGATTAAAAAGTTAAACTTTTAAATAGACAAACGTTGCGAAATTTCTAGGAGTGTTTATCGATTCCAGGCTATCCTGGAATCATTAGATTGACTATATCTTAAAAAAGCTTTCTTTGTCTTGTTTTGTTCAATAGAAATTGCACATTTTAATAGATATAAGTCTTTTAAAAATGTATTACTTCGCATATATGTTCAATTATGCCTAAATTATGGAGTCTTAGTCTGGGAAACTGTTGCAGAGCAAATAAAATTTTTCATACAAAAAAATATTATTAGGACAATGACGTTTAAAAGACGAGCTTTTTATCGAGAACTATTTTTACAGCCTAAATTTCTAACTTTGCTTTCTCTTTTTTTACCTAATTGTTTAGTTTATGCACGGTCAAAATAAAAATTACACCCAGCCTCGTGAGTTAAGTGAACAGTACCATTTAAGAAAAACCTGTATTCTGGATATTCCTCATCACAGATTAATAGCACAAGGCTTCTACCTTTGGCATTACCAATTTAACTCTTTTATAAGCTGCCTATCCATACAAAAAAAAACCTAACGCAAAAAGTTAAAATTTAAAAATAAAAAATAATATTATATGAATCCTTTTACCCCATAGATGAGTTCCTAAACTATAGTTTTTAATTTTTGTTTCTAAACTATAATTTTATGTATCTTACTTTTGTTTTTGACAATTACACTAAAGTGTTTATTTGTATGTTTTATATTATTTAATTATCAATTGCGTAGGTTTGTGTTTGTTGTGCTTAGTTGTGCTTAGTTGATATCTAAATTTATTTGTGAATGTTTTGTATATATTTTTATTTTTAAAATATTTACTTATATTTTTAAATTGTTTTGTGACATTTGACAATATCCAAAAATTTTCTTTTAAGTCAGATTGAAAATAAATGAAGACTATTTATTTGTTTATTTATTGAAATAATAAATAATACTTACTTACAAATAAATTAGTACGATGAGTAAAAAAAGGGGATTATACGCCTATTTCTCAGTATATCTTGCTTTGTAGGCAGAGCTGTCAAAGTACTCTTAAATAGTACTTCAAGTACCAGTACCAAGTTTTTGATTTTTTAAAAATTACTTCAAGTACAAGTACCAAGTATTCATTAAAATGTACTTGCATTTTCAAGTAAATTGAAAAGTACTTGAAGTACCACCCAAGTATTTTACTTGAAGTAAATCCAAGTACTTGAAGTAAACCAAAGTACTTGAAGTAAAACAAAGTACTTGAAATACACCAAAGTACTTGAAGTACATAAAAAAACTTGAAGTAATTACGAAATAGTTGGGCAACCGCTCCATCAAACGTCAAATCGCACCCTTCTACTATTAGGTATCTTTATTTTTTGTTTTCACCAGACCAGAGCACCTATAATTTTCACGTTGACACAAGACCGATTAAAAGAACAAAAAGTCTAATTCTCAGTAATAGTTACACTTGTCTTGCTGTTGGATCCAATTCAAATGAGCACTGTAATGTAATACCCTAGAAACAGCAGCGGTTGCGCGTATTTCTTGTTTTAACTTGTTTATACGATTATCTAAGGCGTGTAAATTCGAGTACTTGGTTGATTTTTTACTTCAAGTACTTTTTATTTACTTGAAGTACTTTCTTTACTTAAAGTACTTTTTTTACTTAAAGTACTTTTTTTTACTTCAAGTACATCGTAATACTTCAAGTACTTAAATAAATACCTCAAGTAATTTACTTGGCCAAATCAAGTAAAACTCCAAGTATCTTCATAAAAACTAATCAAGTACAAAAAAGTACTTCAAGCAAAATTTTCCTTGAAGGACTTCAAGTTTTGACATCTCTGTTTGTAGGTAAAACCTAACCTTTAGACTGAATATGAAAAACAAAAATTACTTATGTTAATGTCCTTAAATCGCGCTTGGTTTTGGGTCTGAAGGGTAAAATGTAGCAATTTTTTTGATTTAGTAAATAAAATCTTGCCTGCACTTTACATTTTAAGACAATTATGACTTAAGAAACTCAGGTTTAATTAGATTCTTAACTTTTAAAATACCCGAATGTACGATATTAGTGCCTCTGTTTCAGTGTGTTTCGATTAAAAGGGCAGTTTTCAGATCAAATACGTATTGTTGACGATATGAGCATTTTATTGAAAAAAATGCAGGAATGTACAAGGTTTTAACTTTATATTTGACACCCAACCACCAGAATAACTAAAAAGATTTAAAAAAAATTAAATAAAAGTTTTATACTTTTTTATCTATTATCTTTTAAGCACAACGAAAGAAAAAAATAAACATTAAAAGGTTAAGAAAAATAAATGAGTAAACTTTTTTAAATGGAACACCCTGTATATTTTTATTTATAAAGAAAGATCGTTTTGTACCCTTTGCAAAAATATATAGTTTGTTGGCAGCCGTTCTAAAAATATTCAATTTTTAAATAAAACATTTGATTGATAGTAGGAATCAAGATTGCCTTAAAAAACAAATAATTTATTATATACTTGAAAAATCTAAAACCATTACAATTTTCAACTTAACATCCACTATTTCCTTTGCACTTTAACATGTTTTCCTTAATTTACGATTGATTACGTTGAAAACAAAATCGGACCGGTTCCTATTAAGTAACATATTTTATTTTAAATTTTTGTTTAGTAAGTTTATATTTTGTGGCCTTTCATAATAAATTTTATTTTTCAAGTAACCCCACAAAAATATATCCGGAGTATTTAAATCGAGGTTATTTGGCGGCCATCTTAGAATGCCATACTTCTATTCAAAAACGTATTACTCGTTAAGATACTAAGTTACTGGTGCAACACTGTGTGGGGTGCTCGGTCCTGGTGCCAGATAAGCTTCCTGTATTGCTGAAGAGGAATATTTTTAAACAGGTTTTATATCTCATTTTAACGGAAATGTAGATACTTATCTCCCGTGAGATTATTCAAAAATTATTGGTTCAATAACCTTATTGCCCAACATGCCACACCGAGTATGAAGAGACCTACGCGTTCGTATCCTAATTACTTGGATTTTGTGGAAATTATTAGTTACCCAATAATGCTTGTTCTTTTTATTACACATCTTTACATAGAAAAGACTTATTACATTATGTTTTTGATCTTAATGTTATTTATTTTTCTTAAATTTTTAATATTTATTTGTTGCCTTTGTTATGCTTAAAAGATAATAAATAAAAACTATAAAACTTTTCTACAAAAGTTTTTTCTATAGTTTTTAGTTGTAAGTAGGTATAAGTAAAAACCGTGTACGTCAGAATAAAAATCCTTGTTTAGCTTATTTATTTTTTTTTTGTTTAGCTCTATTTAAACCTTTACAAAAATTAATAAAATAAAGTGAAAATATACAATTCTCCAAATAATCACGTTTTACAAAACCGATTTTGTTTACTTTTTTACAATCTAATAAATTAGCTATTTCTATCCGGTCTGCAAAAATAATAGATTTATTTACAATTTTGTAATTAATAAACAAACCGATTCAGCAATAAATTTTAATTAAAACACATAGGGTCTACTAAACAAATATCGTTTTAAATATGCAAATAAAGTAAATAATTAAATAATAAATTAGATTTTTTAAATAATTCAAAATTGCAATTTAATCGAATTGAAACGTTTTAAAGTCATTGGACAATTCTAGTGCTAATTAGTTTCAAAATTTTAGCAGGGTTAATTTTGAATACAAAAATGAAGTTTGTTTCGGTTTCGGTTTTCCAGCTCTCATAACAGATTTCATTTACTCTGTATAGATCCTTTTTGCCAACTCCCCAAGACTGTTTTATATGAGAGGTACACATTCTCCCCATGGAACTCACCCCCCATTAGAGCAGATCTGACTCTATTAGATTTTTTCAAGAAAACCCATAGTAATAATTTTCTCAGAATTTACTTTATGGAACATATCCAATCCAGATATAGCAATTACGAACTGATCTACACTGATGGACTTAAATCTGACACAAGAGCTGGAGCTGCATTCGCATCCTCCACGCATGAATACTCCTACTCCTTACACACCTCATGTAGTATTCCCTCAGTCGAAGTCTTCGCTATTTATAAAGCTACTGAACATATAAAGCGAACCAACAAAAATCTCTGGGATATAATTACAGATTCACTTAACTCCATTCTCTTTTTAAGGCTTACAACCCCTCTCATCTTTTAATCTTAACATTAAACACAACCTTCAGAGGATTAATATTCAAGGAAAGGAAGTCCAATTTTTATGGATTCCTAGTCACGTGGGCATAAGGGGAAATGAAAAGGTGGATACCTTAGCTAAGGGATTGCCTACCTCAATACCTATTAATTAAATTTTTTACTACAGAGATCTACTAGTATACTTTAAATCTAAGATAAAGGCTTTGTACTTACTGAATTGGGATCTACAAATGGAAAAAAACAAGTTATATGAAGTCAAAGACAAGATTTTTTCAAACCCTGACCTGACGGAAATTCTAAAACATTCATTGTCCGTTATGGCTAGACTGAGAAAAGGCCACTCAAGATTAACACATGGCTTCTTAATAGAAAAATCTGATCGTCTCATCTGCAATCATTGTAACACTATAGTCTCAGTTAAATATATATTTGAATCATGCCCAAAATACTCTGGCAATCTTATAAACCACAACATCAAAGGATCTCTTAAAAATAAACTGTCATATGAAAACACAAAAAATGTAATAGCGTTTCTTAAAACATTCGCATTATTAACATATATCCAACCAAAGTCTTCCATGTAAGCACTTGCTCACTGTATGTGTGTGTTTGTACTTGTATATATGTGTATGTTTGTACAGGGTGGCTTTTATGTATGGAAACGGTCGATTATTTGCTAAAGTAAGATAGCTAGCAAAGAATGTTAAACACAAAACTTTTAGGGTTTTTAGAAATCTATTACACTGCACATAAACTAAGTATACAGGATCAGTCAAAAAGCCATTGAAGAACAAAGTTACTTTATTTTAAATGAAACCCCCTGTATATTATTCAATATTTCAATTACTTACAAGATTCTAAAAAAAAATCTTAAGCACACTACATACCCAATCTTAACCGTTTTCGAGATATCGAGTTTCAAATAAATTATTACATTCAATAATTTTCTAGCCATCAAGCCATAACAATATTGTTTTGTCATCTTGACAACAGATACGCCAAAAAACTTACATTTACAATTTGGGAACAATTTTCGCGTAAAAATGACACGATTAAGTGATACCGAGCGCATTAAAACTTTAATGATGATAGGGTACGGCGATAGAACACGAAGTTTTACCCAAGTGGTGAATTTTTTTAATGAATTGCATCCAGATCGGGAACATATAACTAAATTAACTGTTTCCAAAACATTGCAGTGTTTTCATAAAACTGGGAGTGTGAAAGATCGACCAAAAAGTGGAAGACCGGTAAGCGTTACTAATGAAGAAAATTCTCTAAATGTCATGTTAGATGTGGTAGAAAATCCAATAAATTCGACACAACAGCGGGCTTTAAATCATAATATGAGTCGATATTCCATTCAAAAAATTACCAAAAAAGAAAAAACCATATAAAATTTATTTGTTACAAGAATTGAGTGAGGACGATTTTGATCACAGAATTCAGTTTTGCGAAATCATTATGGATAAATTGAATAAAAATGTCAACTTTGTCAACCACATTTTATTTTCTGTTGAATTAACGTTTTGTTTAAACGGGCACGTAAATCGACACAACTGTAGATATTGGTCGGACCAAAACCCACATTGGATGGAACAAGTTCATACCCAACGACCACAAAAAACCAATGTTTGGTGTGGCATTATTGGTGGAAACGTCATAGGACCCTATTTTATACATGAAAATTTGAACTCTGAACGATATTTATTACTTTTACAAGGGAATATTGTTCCACAGCTCAGACGATTATTCCCGAACCATAATAATCCCAATTTACCGGCTAAACAAATATGGTTTCAACAAGATGGGGCTCCACCACATTTTGGACAGATGGTGAGGGAATATCTAGAGAAAACTTTTCCTGGTAAATGGATTGGGCGCAGAGGTGCAATTGAATGGCCTGCTAGGTCTCCTGATATGACCCCTGTTGACTTTTTCCTTTGGGGCCATATTAAAAATTAAGTGTACAAAAATCGGCTACAAAATATCGAAGCTTTGCAACACAGAATAATGCATGAAATTTCCAGTATTGCTCCCAATATCCTTTTAGATTCGCTAAAAAATTTTGTTCAACGAATTCATTACTGCCACAAGGTAAACGGTGGACACTTTAAGCACCTTATAAAATTGGATTTTAAATTGTTGTTTACTAAAACTTAGTTTGTCTTTATTATTATTGTTATTAGATTTATTTGATTTATCTTTTATCTAACCCTATTCTGTTATATTTTACTAAATTCTAATTACATGTGTTGCTGATCCATGAGATCAGCATAGAGTAATAATCTAACAATAGTAACTTAATGATCACTAAAAAATCCCTATGGGTTGATGTGTCTTGAATTAATACAAATCAACCAACCAATCTAAGGTTTGTTTTTTATTGTTACAAATTTTGGTTTATAAGTAAACTTTTAATTTTTTTTTTTAACAATTGGAACAATTTAGGAAATAAGTTTTAATAACAAAATTATAGAAAACATTTTAAAAATTGCCAGCTAAGAAGGAAACCTAAATATTAATAACCTATTAGGGAAAGTTAGTGCTTCTACTTAAGTAGTGTCAATGTAGAGGTATTTTGTTTAAGGCAATATTAAAATAAAAGTTACAAATTATTTTAAAAATTTTAGTGGTCCATCTTTTGATCTAGCTGTAGGACTTGAATATAAATTAATTTTATACCTAGGCTTTTAATAGTTCGCCAGGATAAGTTTCAGAACATTAAAATAAGTAATATTTATACTTTTCTTTTAGTCTAATACAAAGGTTCTACATGAGAAAATCAACAGGCATGAGATCCCCCTTCAATTTTTTCCGTTCATTTACCCAAAAAAAACTAGCCAAGTCAAAGAAGAGTGAAACAAAATTATGGACAGAACTTCCTCTAATTTTAGATCTAGTACCTTAGGGCGAGATCTGTTTTACTAGGTGTTTTTGGTGCGGGGGATTCTTTGCCTGTTTTTTCAGTATACCTTGCCCTGTAGGTAGAACCTAAACGTTAGACTGAATACGAAGTGCAAAAAATGCTTATATTAATGTCCCGCTGGCGATATACTGGGCCTTCTTTAAATAATTATTTTTGGTGGGATTTATTAAGCCCAAAATTTTTCTTATTATTTACTTATAAAATTAAATACTTACTAAAAATAGGAAAGCACTTATTATACCTAATTTAAAAAGAAAAAATCTGCCTGAAAGTTTCTTATAGCTTCGTAAAACTTAAGAAAAAACACTGCTACGTACTACAACCTAATAAAAACATAAATAAAACATCTATGGGTAAATTATAATAAAAAAAAATAAGTCTTAAAATAAAATTTTTGTTTTTGTTTTTGTTCAGGCAAAGTGCGTGGAAACATAAGCCCAAATATTTTTAAAATATTTTTGCCGAATGTGGGGGAAGTCAAACCTTTCCTTAGACACTTATATTAGTCACCAAAATAAAATAAACCCATAAAAATATGAAATTTTTTAATGGAAACTGTATAACCTTTTCAATATATAATTTAAATCTACTTGACGCTTTACTGAAGTGGTTTAAAAAATATATATTGAGTTTACAATTATTTTTTTTAACTATTTATTTAATTATCAATTGGTTTTTGATATTAAGCTTACGTTTATAAGAAGAAAAATAGGCAACAAGTGTGTCGAATTGGCGAATACACAGGACCAATAATCCTTTAGCCTTTCGTATCGGCCATTTTGACTGATTTGCTGACACCCAGCTCTTTTCACAGGAATTGGCCGAAGCCGAATGTATGGCTCAAGGTGCCATTGGGGCCAAAAGTGGCCCCAATGGCAATGAAAGTCGGGCAGTTATATTAAATTAAGCAGCAAAATCAGAAAAACCTATTAAAATTCCCAACTTACTATTCCGGACTTTATCACCTTTAAAATATAAGATTTAAATCTACTTGATGCTTTAGAAGAGTCGTTTAAAAAATATATATTTAGTTTACAATACTCCCTTTTTAAGTTAATCATTAAATTTTATTTGATGTTTTTGAGTATCCCAGGATTCCTGAAATTTTCTACTCGAGCATCAAGGAAGCATCATTTGAAAATGTCAGCTGAGATGTTGGCAAAATGTACAGAGTTTTCTACTGGTAAACAGAGCCCATTTTAAATAAAGATAAGTTAAAATTAGCATGTTTTTAATCTTTTTTACTTTTAACAATTCTGCAAATCAAACAAATATTTCATTATGATACGGTTACCATAAGATATTATTAAACCATTTTCCATATTGAAAATGCCCAATTTTGGATTTTAAAACAAGATAGTATACACTTTTTTCTTTAAAAAAGTAATATAAAAGAAACCTTAAATAATAAATTATCTTTTAAAGTTACATTCAATATTTAACCTAAGATAAAAGTTACTGTATCCTGCAAAAAATCCAGGGATAATAGAATCATGGCACCCTATTTCTTCTGATACTGGTTTATTATGCAAGGAACTGATAGTTCGCTCAGTTGGCTAACCACTAATATTATAGAAAAACATTATTAAGCTTTTTTTATTCTGAAGAAAAGCCAAATAATTTTTTTCACTAAAATAATCCCAGAAAAATAAATTAATTTTTTTAACACTAATATTATAGTTAAACAATACTGCAAATCGAACTATGTCAAACTGCATTTCTCCTTGTAATTATAAAAAATATTTTAAAATATATTTATTTGTTTTAAAAAATATTAAGTAGCTAATATTTAAATTTATTTATGATAAAATTTTAACCTATGCCTAAAATAATGTACAACGATAGTTATTTTTCATTTAGAACGATAATTATTTTAAATTAGTTTCAATCTTTATTAGTAAAAAATTTAGGTATATATATTTAAACATAATGTATTTAATTTTAAATAAACATTTAATTACTAAATTAAACATAAAAAACTTACTTTTAGTCTTAATTCGAACTGTCCCTATTAGACCAGGAGCTGGCGACAAAAATTTGTGTCAAATTTTATTCTGCAGGAAACTCTATATATTCGATAAAGTACAGTCTCCTGATACCGAAAAGTCACTTCTTAAACCTATAGGGTGGGACAATAATTGAGGAAGGTTTGAAAAATAAACAATAGGGTTTGTCAAATTTTATTCTCTCTGAAACTTATATGCTAATTAGTTTTCAATAAATAATACATGAAAAAACGTTTCTTACACCTAGCAAGCGGGACTAAATTGTTCTTACAGCTTATAAACAATGTGATAGTTTGCAAGCGCGTTGTCAAAAATTATTCTCTTTAAAATTTACACGAGAGGTAAGTTTAAACCTTAAGTAACAAGAAAAAATTCTTACGGCTTGAACGCGGACCAAATGAGTTCTTACGCTGCTCTAAAATTAAAAATTGAGAGCGCCCTTGTCTTAATGTAAATTATGCGCGGTGATAGGAATGTTCATAAATTGCTGCAGTTATAACAGAATTTTTTGCATAAGAATTCATATAAACAATTTAAAGGGAAGTTTTTTTTTTTTTTTTTTTTTTTTTTTTTTTTTTTTTTTTTTTTTTTTTTTTTTTTTTTTTTTTTTTTTTTTTTTTTTTTTTTTTTTTTTTTTTTTTTTTTTTTTTTTTTTTTTTTTTTTTTTTTTTTTTTTTTTTTTTTTTTTTTTTTTTTTTTTTTTTTTTTTTTTTTTTTTTTTTTTTTTTTTTTTTTAAATTGTCAATCAGAATTTTTCAAAAAAAAAAAAAAAAAGTTATAAGTTTTTTTTAAAAAAAATTAAAATGAAAAAAAAAAATTTTTATGAAAACTTTTTCCTTTTTTAAAAAAATAAAGGTTTGGGTCAATGCCAGATTTTTGTTTTCAATAAAGAAAAAATAAATTTTTTTAAATTTTTTAAAAATTTTCCTCAAAAAAAGGAAACATTTTAAAATTTTTCATCCTGGGCATAAAACCTCCACGTGCTGCTCAAAATTTTCCCTTTTTAAAAAATTTTTATACGACAACTATTTTTTTTTAATAATTTAAATTTTTTTTAAAAGATACGAATGTAAAAAAAAAATTTTTTTTTAAAAAAATAAAATAAAAAAAAAGAAAAATTTTTTTTATGCTCGTTTTTAATTTTAAAGGAAAACTCTTTTCCGCTTCAAACCTAAAACTTTTTTTTTTTTTTTTAAAGGAATTTTTTTAAAAAATTTAAAAAAAATTCTTAAAATGGTTTGAAATTTAAATTTTAAAATTAAAAAATTTTCCCCTTAAAAGGGAAAAATTTTTTTTTATTTGTAAAAAAATTTCCTAAATTTCAAGGGAAAAATTTAAGGGTCTTAAAAAAACTTTAAAAGTTTTTCCAAGCCCCCCTCCTTGGAACTGATTTCTTTCCAAAATAACTATTTGATGGCAAATTAACACAATTTTTTGAGTTTTGGATATGATTTGGAAAATCCCCAAAAATTTTTAATCCTAAAATATTTTTTTCCTTAAATTTTTTTTTTCCTGCTGGATTTTAAAAAATATTTAATCAAAGGGAAAATTTAAATGTCATATTTTTCAATTTGCTCTTATAACAGTAGTCATGTGACAAATGTCAAAATGTTTTTAAGAGTTAATGGACGCACACAATACGCACAATACTATACTTTACTAAAAAACTGACTTTTAGATAATTTGTTTTAGTTCGGAAAATAAACTTTTACAGTATTGAGTCCGGTAAAAAAGTTACCGGACTTACTTGTCCGGTAAAACTTTTTTTAGGGTTTGTTAATATGAAATCTTTTTAGTGCCATATATAACGAATACACTCTATACTGTAACTTATATTATTTATCTAACTACATAAAAAAACCTTAGACTAACTTTTATATTTCTTTGAATGAAAAAACATAAGTCAAAAGCTGACAACTACTAAGTTTTCATTTAAATTCGTGCATATTTACATACAAGGCCATAATTAGGTCTTCGTTTGCGAAATCTTCTTTATTTTCACATTTACTTTAAAAAAGGACAAAAATTATTTCTCCTACTGTCCTGCTGATTTTTCAAAATTTCATCAGGAACTTTATTTTTCACCTTGACATGAATAAAAACAGGACAGTTACGTTTCGTGGATATATTAATGCAATATTTTCGTTAAATTTAAATTTTATGTCAGTACTGACAATGTTTCCACCAGTAAACAAAAACCTTAAAATCCGTTTCCAAAGCAGACAATTAATTATTTTGTAAATATACGAAGCAGCTAAACTATTCGTTATAATTTAAAAACATAAATTTTGAAAGTACAGTATGAAATAAAATATTCTACATTATTCGCACCGACCTTCATATAGACCGGCAAAGGGTATCAGATGCGCAATTTTAAAGTTACGGTGTCTCCAGACCAAACGCGCTACACCGCGCCGCGAGGTTCAAGTCGGCTGTGGGTCTGTACGATAACCTGCGCTGATCGCGCCGTTTTGCGCTACCCTGTACAATAGCAAACACGATCCGGAAAGTGTCGGTACATCAAAAAAAGCAAATGTTTCTGCGCGTTTCGTTTGGACGGGAAAACATTTACCCTGTGCATTTGATTGTTTTTGAGTTTCGAGGTGAATTAAAAAATAAATGCTACATTTGTAGGGGCACACGAGGCTATTGAAAAATTGAGTGAACTCTATGTCCAAAACCGAAATTGTGGCATCCCAAAAGTAATAATTATAACATAAAAAATTAATAGCATGATGCTTGGACTAATATTTTTTCGCAAATGGGAATTAATATCGACGCTGTAAAATCGAAAATTACTTCTTTATTGTCTTCGTCGTGTTACCCAAAGCCGACGTTGTTTTTTTGCTCTTCTTTTATTTAAATGTTTGAAAATAATGACAGCAGCAGCAATTTTAACTCTTTTTCCATATCTATTATATCAAATAGCGGGCGCGCCAGTTTTAACAATTGCCAATCAGTGTTTTTCTTTGCGGTGTTCTGCGCCGCTTTGCGACGAAACTACGGAAACCGCGCTGTTTTTTTTGGCACAGATCAGCGAGAGCGGAGCAGCGCGTTTGGTTTGGAGCCACCTTTAGATTTTATGGGCGAAATTAGGGTCTTAAATAATGCGCAAACGGTCTAGCAGACCAATTGTATTTACACGTTTGTCGTCGGCCAGTTCCGTACTGGCCGCTTGTGTAAGATTTTTCTAGTTTTTGGACTGACTTATTTTGTGATTTGTGATAGAATTTTTATATAATTATTGATTCTAAACAAGTTTTACTGTTTTATGGACTTATTTTGTGTTAAGTGTTAGCATTTATATACATTTCTCTTGTTCATAAAAAATATGTAAACTTTTTTGGTGATCCGCCAACGTGCTCGTTGGTCGGTGGAAACAATATTTATACCCCGCTTTGCGTGCTGATTGGTCGGCCTCTTCTCGTCGATCAATCGACACGTTAAAGCCACGGAGAAAGGTTATACTATGATTCTTTTTCTCTTTCATATGCTTATTCGCACTGCCAAAGCAAGGATGCCTCTAGTAAATGTATGCTCGATTTTTCTAAATACATTTAAGATCTTACAATATCATTATGTTAACGTAATTTGTATCAACATTTATTCACTTTTGTTTATAAGTTTGTTTCAAATTCGCAAAAAAACGTTTATTGTACGGCCATATGCAAGTCCAGTCAAATAAACCCATTCTAGGTAACAGACAGTGTATTACTCGATCCCTTTACTGATTCCCAAGCAAAGCAGAACCCTTTAAATATACAAAAAGCGTTCAAACTTCTCATTTTTAAACTGACATAAAACCGTGTAGACACCCACGCGTTTAAACGATTCCAAAAGTTTTAAAACCGTTTCACTACGGTAAAAAGACTGGGTTTTAAAACAAACCCTATCTTTTATTAGCCCCCATTTTTTGCTATTTAAATTTTGTATTGTTAATTTTGTTACCTTATTGTTTATATTACTACCTAACAAAATTTATATACTTATAGAAAGGCAAAATAAAAAAAATCAGTATCTTAATCTTGAAAAAAGAGTTATTTGTCAAACCAGTTGGAAAAAGCATTAATTTTCGTAACTAGCAGAGCAAAAGAATAATGTAAGTTATGAAAAATAGTGTTTCTCAACGCATTACACAAAATATTTTTTCTAATTTTGAATATGATATAATTCTATTTAATTAAAGTTTAAAGTATAAAAAACTTTTTAAAACTCATTAACGTTGTCAAATATCTTTCTGTTTATCACCAGTTGCGAAAAATTTTACTTTTTGTAACTAGTTATGAAAACTAAGATATTTAACAACGTCAATGAGTTTTAAAAAGTTTCACTTTAACTATTAAAATTAGAAAAAATATATTTAGTTAATATAAATTAATTAATGATTTATAGAAATTCTAAGTTCGGCACTGGTGGTTTATTTCAAATACGTATGCTGGAAAACCGTATCGTTTGTTTAGTGCGCGCTAGCGTAAACTTGCCATAAATGCGATTAGCAATTATATATCTAAAGTTAGGTTATCTATAATTATTCGTCCAAAAAAACCTTTTATTTTCCATACTTATAACGTAAATATCTATTATCTCATTAACCCATAGCAAATACATGTTAAATTGTTTTCATACTGTTCAGTACACCCTGTATAGTCACATCAATAAGAAAATGACTGCACAAGGTTTGCATTATACCCAATAAATCATTTTGTGCTACAATGAAATTAAAAACAATAAATGTATATAAAGATTTATAAAATTAATTAACTGAATCAGCAACAAATTTAAATTAAAACCGTCAAAATGCTTTGGATGCAGGAAATAAAACCCAATTTAATTTACAAATAAAAGTAAATAATTAAGTAAAAAAGGCATCTGCAATCAATGCAAAATGGCAATAGAATTGGACAGCAGCGTTTTTAAATTTAATTAACATGGAGCGTTACAGCGCACATTATTGTAACGATTTTATTAAAATAATTTAAAAATTAAAATTTTGCATTTTGTTATTTATTAAAACAAATACTCGTTAAAAATTTAAAATAAACAAATTATTTGTGAAATAAAAAGAATGCTATTTAAATTTTTAATAGTATATTAAATACTGATAAGGGAAATGTTTCATTACTGTCGAGGAATTAGTTGAATTTGGTTAACTTTAATCTCCAGATATTAATAAAAAAAAATAAGGTTTGTATACAAATATTTTATTATTTCAAATGTGGCAAAAATGACAAAATATGTCATTTATTGTTTTGAGAGCATTCAAAAATCTACTGGTTGCAACATATAAACATGTACTAGTGATAGGGCCTTAGGAATGACGCATACCTTTAATAGTTTTTATGCCTAAGTACTAACGTATCGTGAGTGTCTGAAGTGTGGTGAAAGGAAGTTTGTTCACGCGGGACTTAAATATTTGGAGATTGGGAGGAGAAGGAAAAACTTCTGCTGGCAGCAGGTTCCATAGTCTTGACACTCTAGAGATGAAGGAACGAAGAAGGCGGGAAGTTCGGGGCCTCTTTAACTAAACTGTAAAAGGATGCATAAAAGTTGCACTACGTATTGCTCTGTTGAGAGCTGCCAAAGAAGGAACTATACTGGCCAACTCCTCTGAGCGGAAGTCGTGAAAATACCTATAGAAGAGCGACAGATCCCCTACAGCTCGAAGGTGGGCAAAAATAGGAAGCCTTTCAGTGACATGGAATCATTAATAAGACAAATGGCTCTTTTTTGAATGGAGTCCAAGATGCTACGTGTTGAAGGGGACGCCATTCCCCAGACATAAGAGCAATATTCTAAAGAGGGTCTAATTTGGGATACATACAGAGTATACAGATTGGAAGAAGAAAAAAATTTCTGGCTCGAAAGAGGAATCCAAGCTTTTTGAACTGCCGAGTCTATGGATATAAGTGTTTGTGCCAGCCTGGGTGCCAGCACTGAGCCCTGGTGCCCCAGCATTAATTTGGTAGAAGCTGGAAGAATGACCATCTACAGAAACTGATATACGTTATTTACGATATAAGTATTTAAAGTACAATTTTAAGGCACGAATGTGACAGTTTACAGAATGAGCACTAGTGCTTTAAAATAACATTTTAAGGCATCTAGATAGTAATAATTAATTTTAGACGTTTGTAAAAAACAATTTTAAATTTCTCTTTTGATCTTTTAAATTTACATTGTTTTAAGAAAAAATATAAAATGTTGTCAGCTAGTAATAATAAAGATTATTCTAACAAGGGTGCCCAACCAGAACTCAAAGAAGCTGTAGAAGGAGCAAGTTTACTTTCGGAGAAAAGTAGATGGTGGTATGAAAAAGCATTTTAGGCAAACGAATACTGGTGTTTAGAAAAAAATGCTAAGTCTTGATGGCATATTTATGTTAGTAACTAGGCGAAGCAAAAAAAGCCCTCTTCTCTCTGGGCTATCTACAGCATGATACGAGCCTTGATGCATTTAAGAAAAAGGATTGATATAATAAAATATAACAAGCTCCTTGCATTTTTAAAACGTTAAAATATAGACTTTAGACTAAAATTATTAAAAATAAAAACTACGCATATTGATATTTTAAAAAGGAGCATTTCTATTTATATTCTATAAACAAAAATCTATAAAAGTAGATTATTTATAATAACTGACATAAATTTAATAAATATTGTAAAAAAATTTTAGGTAGGAGAAAATATTTAAAATGGGAGATTTTTTGTTCAATATCTATCGGGAAAAGCTCGAAATCAACTTTTTGGGCACAATTCTAGGTCTAAATTGTTTAATAAAATTGCTTGCTTTTTCTTTCTGAAGCGAAAACGTACACAAGACATTCAGAAGAACGGCAGCTATGTTGCTGGTTAACAACGGAGCAGGATATTTTATAGCTGAAGTTCTTAGAGGAATGGCGGTCCGGTACAGTTGTGGTTAGTTGTGGTTATTTAAAGACAATAATTTAGATGCATGATAGCGCGCCAGGCCAAATTTCCTCCTGACGCACGCACTGTGTATATTACACGAAACGTTTCACCGTGTTTTCCCCCCTATCATACCCTTGTTATTGTTACACTTAAAGATATGAGAATAAGGATGTAAATTCACATAGGTAATAAAAAATTTAGAAACTTATGTCAAGTGGTTTCTGAGATATTCGATTTTGAAAATGCCCAATTTTACTTCTGACTGGCTCACTGGTTCACTTAATTGACTTTTTAAAATTATGGGGCACTTTTCGAGAAAGTAGAAACCAAATGTGGTATGAAAGTAGGTTTTAAACTACAAGTAAAGGCAACATTTTTATAATTGTACATTTTTACTTTAAACACCCTGAAACAGGGGCGATTATATAGGGCCTATTATAATAAATTGCAATTTAATTGAACCCGAGTATCCGATAATAACACAGGCCCACAAAAAAAAGTGGTGGTGCTGGGTGTCGGACCAGGATTTTCTGGCGTATTTTTTTCCGCTGAACACAACTTAAAGTCAAAATTTTGGGTCAAACAGCAAAAAAACGAGAAAACCCCAAAAAACCGACACGGTTTATTTACCGGCAGAAACCTGCTACCCTGGAATGTCTGGACTACGACTATAATATAAACTATAAGAGATACAAAAAATTTCATAAAACAAAAGAAAGCTTTTAAAATTGTTTAAAAAAGGTATATAACATTTTTGATAACATAAATAATAAAGGAGATATAAACAAAAATGTTATTTTGACAATAAAAAAGCCAAATGTTTTTTTAATTAATGTGATTTCTGAGTTTTTCTTATAATAAAGCATTTATTTTACCTATTTGAATCCCATATCACTTAAAATTTGCAAAAAAAACCCTAAAAATTCGGTTTTTTTTTATTATAACTTGAAAAATATTGCATTAATACCAAAAGATTATATTACTAAAATTAAAGGCATTTAAAAAATATATTGTTTATGTTTCATAAAGTTTTGTTTATCTTTTATAGTTTTGAAGTTATTCACGTTTTAAATTTAATATAAAAATCGTTAAATCGGAATTTACGCCTTTTCTCAATTATTTGCTGTTTGACCCCCAATTTTGACTTTGGATTCGCGTTTAGCGAAAACAAATAATCCAGAAAATCCTAGTCTGACACCCGACACACCACCACTTATTTTTTTTTGTGGGTCTATGTAACCTTAACATTTAAAACGCAGGCGAAATTTTATTTTGTCCATGGAACTCAGAAAACACAGAGGGGATCCCACCAAATACACTTATGTAAAATAATGACCAAGTTTCTATTTAAAAATCTCGACCAGTACTGCAAGAATTAGATTGAATTTTGTTCATAATTTTATTCTAAACGACGCACTCTTTTTTCTTTAAGATACATAACTAAGTACCTACCTGCATATTATGTGTATTGACATAAAAGTTTAAGTAGTTTTAAAGGGTAGTAATATTGTTAAATACCATAAATTAATTTTCATACTAAAAATAATAAATATTTAGCATAATTGCACATATTTACACATTATAAAACCCTTAAATCTATACTTTTAAATTTTTTTAATACAAGGAATAGTTTTTACGCATTAAAGGCAAAAAGCGTAGATTAGATTAGATTATTTGAGCGGAGATGGCGAAAAATGACCCCACCACTGCAACCTTACCAGATTTATTGTGGTTTCTCCTATCGTTCTTTAGAGTACCTTGTCCAAGCCTGTCTTTTTGACTCCAGAGTCTCGACACTGGCCTCCATTCTTCCAGTTTTGGCCTCTCCTTCCCAAGCCTAGTAAACCTAAGCCTGCATAGTGCTTCGCAATGGCACCCACATGTAGGGCTGTTTTTCAGCCTCCTGGCAGAACCTCACAGGCTATCCTCCACCAGGTTTATTCTTTCCAGGTGCTTGTTGAGTTTACAATGACCTGTTAGTTGCCACCGTTATCCTTACACCTTACGGCTGTGGCTCAGTAGGTCCGATGTAAACGCCGACAGGTCTTAATGAACTGCTTTGCCTGTCGTTGTCCCGGTGTTTGTACTCACCAGCTTTGAAACTGTCTGTCTCCCAACTCTTAAAGATGCTTTGAAAGACCCGAGATACCGCAGAATGGCTCTGGGACGATCATTTCCGCGGCTGATCCTCTTTTGGCTAGGTCGTCGGCCTCTTCGTTACCTGGATGGCCCTCGTGGCCTGGTACCCGGCACCGTAAGTTTGTTTTCCAAGCCGACTTTTTCCAGGGCCTTATACAGTCCCCGACAGTTTAATAACTTTTGGGGAACTGATGGCCTTCAAGGCCCGGCTATCTATAAATGACGATATTTTTCTTTTCTCCCTTTTTTCTTTAATCCTCATGGCGCAATGCCTATTTGCGATTTCCCTTGGAAAAACCGTGGCGTGCTGACCGAGACTTAAGATTACCTTTTCTCTAGGCTTATCTCCATAGATGCCAGCTCCTACACCCTTGTTGGTCTTGGAGCCATCTGTATCCAGATATGATCGGCTTTAATTGGAGGGCCTGCCTTCCAGTCCTCCCTCGGTATGACAATACGAAAGTGTCTTTGAAGATGAAACGGGGGTTGTCCTG
The DNA here is from genome assembly GCA_019359885.1 of Listronotus oregonensis. NCBI lineage: Eukaryota > Metazoa > Arthropoda > Insecta > Coleoptera > Curculionidae > Listronotus > Listronotus oregonensis. The sequence goes on from JAHBCN010003148.1 coordinate 69,182, forward strand.
TCTGAGGGCATCTCAAACAATGAGCGCCTCTTGGTCCTCCTCTATTTCCCATCTTGGAGTCCTTCGCTGTTCTTAATTGGACTTTGACCTCCTTTGAGCCTATAGAGTACCGCCTTTACTTGCCCCGGTAGATGTGGAGTGGGGAGGTTTGGCACTTCCAGGGCTGCGGTTGGAGTTGTTCTCATAGCTCTGTGTACCTGCTACCTTTGCACACTTTGAAGTTGTCTGATTGCTATGGTTGGGGACTTTTTCCCCCAGGCAACTGAACCATAGGTTATCATGGGTCTTATTACCATTTTATACAACCACATGTTCATCTTTGGGTTAAGCCCCCCGTTTTTTTTCCCAAAGTCTGCGACATCTCCCGAGGGCAATTTTTGCCTTCTGAACAAGTTTGTTGAGGGTGGTCCCCAGTTCATCTTTTGGTCAAAAAGACTCCTAGATACTTAACCTCTTTTGGGGGGATTTCCACTCCATTGACTTTGGACATCTGAGTCCCTTTTTGTGCTTTTTTTTGTGAAGGGAACAAGTTGCCTGTATATTACTATTGAAGTAAAGTGCAAGATAAGGTTAATTCCAATTGCTTGGAAAATTAGATGCAAGTGTAGGGATTTCAAAGGTAATACTCTATTTCTATCTTCAGTGACTGGGCTACGTAAGGTTCATAATATTGAAATCTGCATTTTAATAACGCCGCGCCGAGTAAAAAAGTTTTTTTTTTTCTTTTAAATTAAGATTTATTAATACTAAAAATATATTAATTTTAAAATTTATTTTAAAGTCCGTAAATTAAATTTCTCTTTTTTAAATGTAAGATACCTATTGATTTAGCTCAAATCAGACATTTTTATTTTGTTATATGATGCGACAAGGGTTTTTTATCTTTTTTTTGAAGGAGAAACAAAAAACAAAACGCTTATTGCACTTGACATTGTACACTATAAGTAATATGATAAAAATGAACTTTGCTTTTTTTTGTTGTATTTAAAAAGCAATTGAACAAAACAAGAACTGAATTTTTTTATTCGATGTTGAAATATTAAAATTTTAAATACTTTTTGTCAATAAATTTTAGTCAAATTTTTACTCTCTTTTTATAAATACATTTTAAAAAATACCTCCCAGCAATATTAAAATATTTGTCGAAACTAAATACAGTGCCGTAGCCTATTTTAACTTTTGATAGATAAACAAATAATATTTTAACTTTAAAAAAATCCTGATTAAACTGGATTTTTGTATAAATCTTTTTTTTTTGGGGCCTAAAGTAAAAAGAATCCGTAATTTTGAATGTGATTTTTTTTTTTTTTTATTGGTTAAAATGCGATGCGTATATCTCAAAAATAAAATATTCTTAAAAAATATAATTTATAAGAAAAAGATCGGGGTTTTAAAAAAAATTCTACCCAAAAAAATTTTTACATTTTTTTTGTAGAATTCATACTTTTAATCATAAAAATTAAAAGGGGTTATTTGAGTAGACAAATCAGTATATTATAAACCAAAAATTTTTAATTGCATAAAAATAATATTTAAAATATCTTACTGGAAAAGTTAGTCTAAAAATGTTTAAAGAAGAAATAATAATAATAATAATAATAATAATCATTTCAGTATCATGTGAGTACCCTTATGTGTCCAAAAAGAACAGACGGCTGACATACAAAGAAAAATGCCATTAGGAATCTCTTGCTACCAGTTTTTTTGATCAATAACTAGTTACTATATTTTGCAGCGGCACTAAAGACTGCAATGCAAGTTGTAGAAACATAGAACTTTGGTGTATGTGGATATTGCTGTGAGTAATCCTGTAAAATTCTAACCTATAAAAGACAAAACATCACATGGAGATGGTTAAGACATTGATCCCATGGCTTTTTTAATCCAAGACATAAAAAAATTTTAATAAAGATAATGATGAAATTTTTAAAGTAGATTAAAAAATACCGTGTTAAATAAATTTTAAAAAATATAGAATATTTTATTAATTTCATAAAATAAATATTTTTATAGTTTTGTGGCGGATTTTGTTTTAATTGGTTTTCGTTGGATTACTCGCCTATAAAGTTTCTCAAAAATCGGACCACTTCGGTCCTAGTCCTGGGGTCTAGCGAACTAAACCTGCTTAGTCCTATTGACCCCTATAAACTTGCAGATCGCCTGAAACAAAAAAGTCAGAACCCCTCAAAAAATTTAACAAACTTAAAAAACGTATCAACGTTTCGGTGGCAAATCGGCCACCGTTGTCATGATGATACCAAATGAAAAAAATAGAAATTAAAAACAATTTTTCAAGAAATTTTGGTATAAATTCTGACAGCTTTTTTTATATTTATGACGTTTTGTTATATACCGCGTGTTACAAATTTGATGCCCCACATTGCTATCTCAAAAAATTAAAATGAAAGTTGTTTAAATTAAGGCAAAGTTGCGTATTTATTTGCTCAAAAATTTTTTAAAAAAAAAATTTAAAAATTCCCCATTATTCCCCGGGGATACCCCGGGGAAAAACAAAAAAATTTAATTTTTTTTTTATTTTTTACGAGTTTATAACTGGTTTTTTGAAACACCAATAGCACTTTCAAATGCAATTTTTTATGCTGTTAAAAAAAATAATCTTATTTTGCCGATACAACGATTCTTTTTTGTCCAACAACTTTTTTTTTAAATAGGACCGGGTTTTTTTTTTTCATTTTTGGATAGCTTTTGATCTCAAAAAATTAATGATGTATCACAGTTGTAACTAAAATGTTTGCTATAGGAGTTATTTATTTTTTTTTTTTTAATTGAAAGTGGCTTTGGTTTTGAAATGAAACTTAAATTATTTATTTATAATAAAATATTTTTTTTAAAACTGACAAAACCTTTTTGTATTAAATTTGTAACAAATTAACAATATCCAATTATTAGATGTTCAAAAAATTCCCTTTGACTTAAATATACTTGTCATTTTTTGGTATTTTATTTATTCTCTTAGAAAAAAACGCAGTTTTAGGGTAAAAAGCGTATCTAATGCAAATTTTAGTTCCTCTAGGCTTTTTTTTTTGGGGTTTTTAAAAAAGGGAAATTTTTTAGCGAGCCTCAAAAAAAAATATCTAATGATAAGAGGTCGGGCGACCGGGGGGGGCCCCAAACAATAAAACCACCTTTTCCAATCCATCTTTGGGAAAATTGGGTTTAAAAAAATTTTCCTTCCGGCCCTGTTTTGTGGAGTGGCGCCCCGTCCTGCTGGAACCGGATTTGGAAGGGTCTGTCCAGGGGAATATCCTTAAATATTCCTAAACCAGTATTTAAGAATTGTAAATATCTATCACCTTTTAAATTCCCTTTTAAAAAAGAAATGGTCCAATAACTTTATTACCATAGATCCCAGCCCAAGCTTTTAACACAAATGGGACTTTTTTCTTTTTTTTTGTTCTCCTGGGATTTTCAATGCCCCCAAATATGCTCATTTTACCGATTGCCCCCGCTATTTGAAAATTTTTTCCTCATCGGACCATAAAATGTTTTCAGAAAATCACCATCTGGATTTGTTCCCTTAACCACGTGAAAAAATTTTTAAATCTCCTTTCCGCATCACCCGGAAAAAATTTCTTGATACGGGATTTTAAAAGGGGTTTTTTTGCCATTTTTTTTAAAAATTTTTCCCCTGCTTTTACATGGTGTATTTTAGTTCGTTCAGTTTACCGCAATTTGTCGAGTAGACACGGAGCAAATTAACCTAAAACAATTCGTTTTTTTAGAATACTGGTTTTTTTTAAAAAGTTTTAAAAAAAACCCGATTTAAAATCAATCTCTTTTCCTAACTTACTTATATTTTTTTCGTTTTTTTTAAATATACCATCCCTCTCAACCGCTTATCTAATCTTGCAAACACTGATAAATAAGGCTCCCGGGTTTTAATATTGGTAAAAAAATATTTTTTTTAAATTTTTTGTATTTAAGCCACATAATAGTAAATTTTTTGCATATCGCTTTTTTTTTTCGTTAGAAAAGTGCATTTTCAAAAGGACACTAAATCTTATTTTACGTTAATTTAAAAAAATTTTTTGTTTTGCCCTTTAAAAAATTTTTTTATATTTCAAAATCAAAACCTACTCTTAAATTTTTTAAAAAAAATTCAAATAACTCCTATACAAATATTTAAGTTACAACTGTGATCATCATTAATTTTTTTGGGGGTCAAAAAAATTCCCAAAAAAAAAAAAAATCAAGGGGCGTATTTGAAAAAAAATTTTAAAAAGATTTGGTATCAAAAACGAAAATTGTATCGGAAAAAATAGATTATTTTCTTGAAGAGCATAAAAAAATGCCATTAGAAAGTGCTCTTGGTTTTTTTAAAATACACCCAAAAAATAAAAACCCAAAAAAAAAAAAAAAAAAAAAAATTGAATTTTTTTTTTTTTTTTCCCCGGGGGTCTCCCCGGGGGAAAAATACGCAACTTTGCCTTAATTTAAACCACTCTCTACCTCTTATATTTACCAAGATGGCAATTCTAATGCATCGAATTTGTAACACCCTGTATGACATATTAGTGTGCTTGACTGGTGTATTAATATTTATTATATTTTATATTATATTTTTATTTATGCTAAAGTAACTTTAGTAAACTTAAAATCAATTAACACACCACCCTTTTTTGTTTTGTTGAAAATAATATATACACCAGCCGATAGTCAACCCCCCCGCTGAAATTGAATTTTTTTAAATTTTTCCAAAATTTTAAAACCCAAAATTTGGGAAAAAAACATTTTTGATAGCCCCCGGGGAAAAAAGTCGTTTGGCGAAAGATCGGGGGACCAAATGGGCCCAAATTTTTGGTGTAATTTGGCCCCTTTTTAGCCCCTTGAAAACATTTTGAACCCCCCACTTCTCGTGTTGTGTGCGGACAACCATCCATTGGAACCCCAAAAGTCTTGATTGTCAGGTACAACTTTTCCAATGCCGGCCCCACTTAATTTTTTAATAGTTCTAAAAAAAAATTTTTTTAACTTGTGATTCAAGAAAAAAGGTCCCCAAAAAACCCAAAAATTACCCCCCCAAACGTTTACCTTTTGAAGGTATTGAGTCCTTGTAGAAAAAAAAGTGTTCAATTTTTTTTATGTTTTGAACGTTTGGTTCATTGTTTAATGTGAAGGTGCATTTGTCACAAAACAAATATTGGGAAGAAGTCCCCATCGTTATTCGCCATTTTCATAACTTCAAAACAAAAAACTGCTCCGAATCTCATCGCCTTTTTTTTAAAATTCCCCCCGTCTTTGATATTTGTACGGATAATATTTATTTTTTTAATTTGTGTAGTACTTGGGGTGATTTTTCCCACAACTTTGCCAAGAACCCTGGTGCTAATTCCTTTATTTTCTTCTACATGAAGTAAAACATCTAAATCGGCATTATTTTCTTGAGTACATTATTATTTTCTCTAAGCAGTTACATTTATTAATAACAGTACCTTTTTTTAAAACTTATGAACGATATTTTGAACTGTTGTCTTACTTGGAATGTGTCTGTGGAAAAAAAGTAGAGAATATTCGGTTACCCGATAACTATTTTCCATGAAATACCATTTAATCATTGTTATTTTCTCTTCAATACTGTTAAATTTTTAAAATAACAAATTAAAAAAGTGAAACGTCAAAAAAAAGACAAGACATTTTATTTATTATTTGGTGGATTCATTGGGGTATGTAGCAGGTATGAAAAAGATTTTACAAATATTTTTTCTTAAAAAATTGTTAATTGCCTTATCAAAAAAAAACCAAAATTTAAAATTAAAAAAAATATTGATTTTTTTTAATTTATCTAAAAATGAAATTAAAAGTGCTATTTCTTCTTTTCGTCCTGGGTCTTCTGGGGTATAGATTCATTAAAACCAAGACATCTTAAGGACTTAAAAAAGGACGAGCATGGTAACCATTCATTTAAATTACTGCCGTCAATTAAGTTTTTTTATAACTCATTTATTTCAAGGGGTTTTTCCAAAAAGATATTTGAAAATTTTTTTATGGAGCAAACCTATGTGCTTTTAATAAAAAAGATGGAGGAAATTCGACCAATAGCAGTGGGAAAAATATTTTCCAAACTTTTTTTTAAAGGTAATTTTTTTTCCGTTTTTTATAAAAAAGCTGGAAACCCTTTTTTTTAATATCAATTTGGGGTTTTTTGGAACAAAATGCGGAGCAGAAGCAGCAATACAATGAATAGTCTTTTTCTTCTTTACCCTCACGAATCAGATAAAGTTTTTTTAAAAAATAGATTATCAAAACGCTTTTAATATGGTAAAAAGAAAAAAATTTTATCACAAAATAAGCGAATATCCCCCAAAGAATTTTTACCATTTAAGCCCAATGTTATGATAACCCGAGTTTATTTTCTTACGGTGATCAATATTTTTTTTCTCAAAGGGTGCCCAAAAAAAGGAGATCCTCTTGGACCCGCTCTTTTTAGTTTAGCAATTCATCCACTTTTTTATCATTAAATACAGAAATTAATCTTTGGTATCTGGGATACGGTACACTTGCTGGAAACCCGAAATCGGTTTTAGATAATTTTCATAAAATAATCAGGGGAAGTAAAGTTTTGGGGTTTTAAAATTTTAAAATTTTTTTAAATAAGGGTGTGAATTAACTGTTTTATCAAAAAAGATCATTCCAATATACTATCAATTTTTTTTAGTGTTGTTCCTAATCTGTCAGTAATTCCCTTTCAAATTTTTTAAATTTTTTAGGGGAAATGCTTTTTTGTCAAAAAAATTGAATAATTTTAATTAATAAAAAAACAAATTTTTAAAAACTCTTAAACCCAAATTAAAATTTTTAGACTCCATATTTTCCTTTTTTTACTAAAAAATTCCTTTGCCCCCTCGAAAGTCTTATTTTTAAAAATGTTCAATTGTTGGGAAAATTCCCGAACCACCCAAAACTTTGATAATGTATTACAAAGTTTGGTTCAAGACATAACAAATTGTGATATTAAATTAAATTTTTGGTTACAAAGCACTCTTCCAGTAAAAAATTTGGGGGGTCTTGGAATAAGGGGATACATCCACCCTGTCTATTTCTGCCTTTTTTGGTTCTAATGACGTGTCAGGTTTCTTTCCCCAAAAATTTTGCCCCCCTATATTATTGCGACAGTAGATAATGATTTCAGCAATTGTTTTGTAAAATCGTTATCTTTTGCAATTTTAAAAACAACAACAAGAATTACCAAAAAAAAAGAAAATTTTTTTTTTTTTATTTGCCAAGCTCGTCCCCAAATATATTACAGACATGTGCCAAACAAGTGAAGATAAGGCACGTCTACTTGCTCTTAGGCCCCCGAAAAATAATGCTTGGGTTAAAAAGAATTCCATCTTCGTCCTTGGGAAAAATTTAGATAACAAAACATTCCATATTTCCACGTCTCAGACTTGGTCTGCCTGTGTGTGGAGCACACCTGCGTTTGGGGCGAAAATGCTGATATTTATGGCCTACATGGGTTAAGCTGAAAAAAAAGCGCAGGGCTTCTTCTAGACACAGTCAGAAAAATTACATTATCAAGAGAGCTCTGATTTCAGCTGAAAATCCTCCCGTGTTAGAGCCTCTTGGAGTTTGCAGAAGCGATGGAAAACGGGTAGATGGAATGACCTTAATTCCGGGAAATAGGGAAAAACCATTACTTTGGGACGCTACTTGCAGCCATACACTTGAAAAACCCTATTGGACAAAACTTCAAATTTTTGTAGGTGGGCTGTCGACCCGAAATAAAAAACATCAAATATAAAGAACTTGAAGAACGCTTTATCTTCTTTCCCTTTTTGCTGTTGAAACTTTTGGTCCTTTGGGTGATGAGGCTGGGGTTTTTTATTAATAAAATTTAAAAAAATAAATTGAAAAAAATCTATAAGTTTATTACCCAAAGAATTTGGGTTTTTTAGCTGTGCAAGGGGTAATGCAGCATCAGTACTAGGTACAATCCGGGGAGCCCTAGGACTTATGAAGTTTATAATTTTTAAATATAGATTTGGTTCATTAATTTAATTTTAGAATATTCTTATTTAAATTTATAACATTATAAATTAAGAATGTATAATTTTATTAAGTTTTCAAAATAGTCTGATACAATATTTTGTAATTTTAAATAGGAAAATATTTTATTGTATCAAAATTTACAGGGGATTTTAAGGCCAGTTCGATGCACCCCCCTATCCCTTTTTTGCATAAAATAAGCCTATGAATGAGTTTTAGTTTTTACTGCAATTACGAATTACCCTGTATGTAAGACACCTAAAGACAAAATTCCATTGTTTTTTTTTCGTGACCCAAAAGCTCTTTTTAGTTTAAGAAAATGATAGGCTAGAAAATATATTTTTGTTTTTGTTTTTAATTATATATAAATAAAAATACTTATTTTTAAAAAATCACCCCTGTTAAAAAAACCAAATAATAATATTTTATTAAAGTAATTAATAGTTTAAATAGTTTATCCAAGAAACAATTTCGAAATTCTTGAGGTTAACCTAGGGGCTAAAATATGGGAAGGGATAAGCCCCCTTCCCAATCGACAGTTTGGGATGGGAAAAATCCATCTTTTTGGAAATTTCAGCAAATTTCGAAACTTTCTGAGGGGGATAATAAAACATTCGTTTTTACGTTGTTCAAATGTTTTTGGGGATAAAAACCATCAAATTTTTTGAAAAAAATTTGATTTTTTTTGGCCGTTTAAAATTACAATAAATTTTAAAAAAAGTTTGAAAAAGGGTCTGAGTAAAAAAAAAACCAATAGGTATTTTTTAAACCTTTGAAGTTAAATACAGATTTTTTAAAATCTTGAAAGTGACACATTTCTTAATTTTTAATTTTTGGGAGGCAAGAAATTTCCAGGAAGAAAATGGTTTTTTTACAATCATTAGTAATATTAACTTAACCCCCCTAATGGGTTAAAAAGTGTCACATAATTTACCCATTCCCCTCTTTTTCTCCCCCATTGCTATGGCCCTTCACCAGCAAATTTTTGTATGCCCAACCCAAATTTTTAAAAGGTATAAAAACAATGAATAAATAGTTTGGTTTTTTATATATTTTAAAAGTAAAGTTTTTAATTTAAAAATAACGTTGTGGTTGTAAATAAAATGGTAAACAAAATTCAAAAGAAAGCATTAATGTTCGAGTTTAAAAGAACCTCTGACAGTAAGGAAAAAATTTTAATATATGCAATATACTTTCTCCATTTTTTATTCGGTTTTTATTAATAATATTGATTAAAATTTATACTTTTAACACAAATCTCACACATATCCTTATAAAACCACCAGCGAGTTTCAAAGCTTATATTTATGGCATGTAATACATGGACCTAATTAAATCCACATGAAATTTGCCTATTTACATTTATTGTGCAATAAGCATGGTTATTAATTATAGAAATCCTGGGACTATCTAGTTTAAGTTATGTTTGGTTTAAAACTTGCGGCGTTTCTTTATGTGGTGTACTGAACAACAAATACTTAAGGAAGTAGAGGATAGCATCAGGGCAGTCTTTTTTCTTTTCCAAAGATAACTTTATGTAACCTTTAGTAACCGTACTCGATTTCCATTCTCCCAGTCTTTTAAGCTGCATTATATCGGCCCTGTTGTCAGTCACTAACATTTGCGTAGGTACGTCGAAAAACATGCCCTGTAAAAGTTTCTATATTAAAGGCTTTAAAAGTAGAGCTATTTGCTACAAAAAAAAAAATATTAAATAATAGCCAATTGCTTAATTTTCCAACCCACCATTAAAAAATAAGATGGTATCTTTTTGTTTTTTCGCCTAGTGAAGTATTTGTGGATGGCTTGCAATAAACAATCCACTTGTGTATGTTTTTATACAAAACCTTTCTATAGCAAGTTTTTCTCCCTAAACGCTTACGTGGTCCATTTTCATTTTCCATTCCAACATGCCTTCGACATACCAGC
>JAHBCN010003149.1:0-79272 GCA_019359885.1 Listronotus oregonensis
AAAATTGTGACAAAGACTTAGTCTTGTTATAGATCTCAGTACTAAGGGAGGCCGAGTTTTTTAGATAGAAACCTGGCGTCTATTTTACATGAATGAATCTTGCCTCTTTTTTCTGAGTTCAATGAAACAAAAAATGCATGCCTTTTTTCTCAGTACACCTGTAGGTAGAACCTAATAGGTAAAAAATTGCTTATTTTAATGTCACGCCTGATTTAGGGCCTGATAGGTAAAATAAAACAATTTTCTTTGTTCATTTAGTTAATAAAAATCTCCTTGTGCTTTAAATTTTAAGATAATAATAATTATGACCTCAAAAACTTAGATTTAATCAGACTGCAAACTTCTAAACTACCCCCTAAATATACGATATTACCGCCCCTGTGTCAAAGCGTTCCGAATAAACATGTACAGTTTTTATATTTTTTTTTATTTGTGTCCTAAACCTATAATTTTAATGAGTAAATGAGTCAGTCAGTAGTAAAATGAACGATTTTCAAAATCGAATATCTTAGAAACCACTTAACATAACTCTCTCAGATACTTATGTGAGTTTACATACCAAATCTTATACTTTTATATGAAACGATAACGAAGTTATGGTAAAGAGAAAAATAGGCTGAAATGTCTCGTGTAATATACTCGTATATTCACATTGCATGCGTCAGCCCAGAACTTGGCCGGACGCACTACCGTGCGCCTAGATATACTTATACAGGGTTATTCAGTTTAAAGTAAACAGGGCTTTATTTTTAAACGTCCCTGTACTTTTTTAAAAAACGAATATAGCCATTTCGTGCATTTTTTTTTACGTAGAATTCAATAATCTTATCAGGAAAACATTTGAAACAAAAACAAAAGAGTTACAGCACGAGTGACGTATTTTTTAAATGGAATACCCCGTATATTCTGTTGTACTTGTCTAAAAACTGCATGATACTATAAGGATAGTTTCACCTGAAAAAACCTGGCTGCCACAGGTCACAGGTGCTTATTTGTCAAAGTCAAGATTTTTAAAAATACGTTTATTACTTTTTGGAGTAGTTTATAATGAAGTTTTCATCAGAAGAACGGCTTCAAATTATAACTCTCATGCGACGCCGACGGTTCAGAGAATACTGAAATATTTTAAGTATCTTCTTTTTTTCTATTTATCGTTCTTCCAGTGCAGCATTTAACACGCGAACAAAAGGAACTTCGCTTTCAATTTGCTTCCCAAATTTTAATCCATGAACAAGATAATGATCCTGCCCTGTTTCAAACGATTCTATGGGCGGATGAAGCTACGTTTACTACATCGGGAATGTTTAACCGACGCAATACTCACAGCTGGGCAAGGCAAAATCCCAGGAAATTTCCAGAGATTAAATACCAAGGGAGGTCTTCTCTTCATGTCTCGTGTGGTGTGCTTAACAATAGAATTGTCGGGACAATATTCTATGAGGGATCCTAAACTAGAGAAAGATATCTCAATCTTCTTTAAAACAATATTTAGGACATTTTATAAGAATTGCTACTCGAAACGTATCGCAAGATAATTTGGCAACAAGACGGAGCGCCGCCCCATGCTGTTCGTCAAGTTGTGCAGTATCTCAATAGCCGATACAATTAGTGGATTGGACGTTATGGCACTATTAGATGGCCCCCTAATAGTCCAGATATTACAATTTTGGACACTTTTCTATGGAGTCACTTAAAGAATGTCGTTTACCAAAATGGGAACACAAACACGTAAGAAATGAGAGAAAAAAATGTAAATGAAATTAATCGTCTTAACCAAGAACCTCAAATAATATCGGCGAGTTTACAAAAGCTAAGGAGGGGTTATAAATCATGTTTCAAAAATAACGGGGGTCATATTATGGAACATTTAAATTATTAGTAATATTATAAGTTTTTGTTATAAGTGTTCTTATTACCACCATATTTTACCTCGTATTGGATTTTAATTTTTTCCGTTTATTGTAATCTTGCTGCTTGGTTTAGAAATAAATATATCATATAATTTTTAGCATATAATGTAATTTGAAGCCGTTCTTCTGATGAAAACCTCATTATAAAACTACTCCAAAAAGTAATAAACGTATTTTTAAAATTCTTCACTTTGACAAATAAGCACCTGTGACCTGTGGCAGCCAGCCTTATAGTATCATGCAGTTTTTAGACAATTGCAGCAGAACCGCAGGAAATAAACATAGCAACCCCTATATCACCTAATTCCTCGTGGAAATCTCTATCTATTATATTAAAAATATACGGGGTATTCCATTTAAACAATACGTCACTCGTGATGTAACTCTTTTGTTTTTGTTTCAAATGTTTTTCTGATTAGATTATTGAATTCTACGGAAAAAATACACGATATGGCTATATTCATTTTTTTAAAAAGTACAGGGAAGTTCAAAAATAAAGCCCTGTTTACTTTAAAATGAATAACCCTGATGTACTATTTAGGCCGTTCTTGATTAAATTACTTTGATTACTTATAAGTAAAGGGCTTCTTTTACGACAGGAACATTATTTTTTCAGGCATTTAACTGAACAAAATTTTTGGTGATACAATTTTATTTAAAAAAAATCTGCATTACCATGCGCTTGTTTTCCAAATAAGTCCGGGAATTGGCTTCAAAACCCAATATTATTGTCAGCAAAAATATGAATAGAATTAATTGCGAAAGAAGGAAAATCGCTAATATAAAGAAGAAACATTGGCGTCCCTGAGATTTTTAATTTTTTTTTTCTATTGTCAGATCTTGAATTTCACAAAAATACCTGCATTTTTCTTGAAATTACAGGCATCTGAAATATTTGCATAAGAATTTTTTAAACTATCTATGGATTTGATCAAATTTACGAAAAAAATACAAATAGAGGATTTGCTGTTGAAAGTATGATTTTTCCCTGGAAGGCACCGTAAAAAGTAACCTTTTTTCGCAAATCTCAAAATGATTTTTTACCAAACTGTTCTTCTTGAATCCAATAGCATCTTGAATATATTTGGTGTTGCTTGCTGTCTCATTTTTTAGATAAAAAATTTTGAAAATCCTAGAGACGATAATGAGAAAAAATAGAGATAGTGCTGGTACTGAGCCTTGAGTAACCCCAACACTAACTTAGTAAAAGATAGAAGATTGACAATCTTCAGTAACTGATAAACGTCATTTAGAGGTAAAGAGCAATGATGTGAGATTCTCCAAGGAAATCAAGGGACTTGTTCCAGCAATGTGAAACGAAAGAAAGAAGGACTGGCGTACATCTTTTACGACGGAATCTTTACTGTCTGTTATGTATAATGGTGTATTATTGTCCTACATATTTTTAAATTTAAAAACTATTAAATTCTTCTATTATTTTTCAAAAAACCGAATGAAGAAACATGAATCTACAGGGTGTTTCTTTATTATTGCGAAACAATTTACATACGAACTCCTTGGATAAAAATACTAAAGAAAGTTCCTATAAACATATGTGCTAAACTTTTTACCTTTTAAACTATTGTTTAAAGACAAAAATATATTTAATTTAAAAAAATGTCATGTTTTTATTTTTCAAGAATTTCTTAAAACATTGTTTGTATTCATCTACTATCCTGGAAAAGGGTTGAAATTAAAGAAATGGTTTGTGAAGACTTTACTTAATTAAAAACTTTTTGGTCTCGTGCATTTTGTTCGAAAATTTGGGGATTTCGGCCATACAAATAAAAAAAATAAATATATGTTTGCAATAGGAAGTCAGCATAAAAAAAAAACCCCATTTAAATTTTTCAACCCTTTTGGGGGGGTAACAAAATATTCCAAATATTGTTATAAGAAAGCCTGGAACATAAACATATATACCAAATTTAATGCGTCTATATTTTTAGATTTTTCCTAGAATATTCCCTTATTTTAAAAACTTAAGAAGTTTAGGGCATATGTTTATATCAACTTTTTTCAATTTTTATCAAGAAATCCGTTTGTGAACTTTTTGTAATAATAAAGAAATACCCTGTATAATTAAAAGAGATTTTTATATCCTTTTGCAAGGGCAGATCTAGGATCTAAAGTAAGACAGGGAAACCCACCCCCCAAAGGGCAAAAATTGGTAAAAAAAATTCATTTTGAAATTTGCGAAAAAAGTTGATTTTTTTTTGCCACCTACCCAAAGAAAATCTTAGTTTCAAAAGCAAATCCTCAATTTGTTTTTTTTCGCAAATTTAGACGAATTTTATCGTAAATTTTTAAAAAAATTTTTTTTCAAACCTCCAGTTTTTATTCAACAATTTTTTAGGAAATTTTTCAACCTTAATTTCAAGACAAATTAAATTTTTTTCGAAATTAGGATTTGACTAAATTTAACCATTTTAAGGGATTCCCTTTAAAACTTAAATTTTCTTTAAAAAACAACTTTTTTTAAATTTTAAAATTTTCTTTCGGTTTCCTTGGGAAAACTCTTATTTTTGGGAAAAATTCTTTCTTCAGAAAAAAAATGGAAAACCAAATCCACCTTTTTTTCCCCCGGGAATTATCCAAAACGGGTTTCCAGCCTTAAAAAAATCCCTGTTTTTTAGAAAGGCGAAAAAGTTTTTAAATAAAAACCACCCTTAGGATGGATATTTTGGATCGTCATTAATACCTAAATTGGTGTTTACTACCTTTAGGGTTTCGCAAAATTTGAGAGAGTTAGCATAATTAAAAATAGTCGACCGGAAAAAAATTTTGCTGATCAACAAATTAGACAGGCCCTATTTTTTCCCCGGGTTTTTGTTGTTAACTTTGTAATTATTATTTTTAAGTTTTTTGGGATAATTTATATTTTAAAGCAACATGTTTACAATTTTTTTAAAAAAATTTTGGAAAAAAAAGTGTTTGAAACCTGGTAAATTTTCAAAAAAAATTTAATTAAGTCAATCAACAACTGACAATTAAAAAAAATTCAGAGGAAAAAAAAATTAAAAAATTTTAACTTTATTTAGCTTAAATAAATTTTTAAAAAACCCTCTATTTTTCGTTGTATGCCATAAGGTTTTTGGGGACTTTCTTTTTTACAGATTATATTTTATAGGAGTCTTAAATTTTTTTAAAAAATTTTAAAAACGTGTCTGGATTTTTGATGTAATGTTTTAAATTTGGACAAAGCATTTGTATCAAAAAGTAGATTATAAAGGAAACGTAATTTTTTAAAAATAATTACCTAAAAAATTTTTAAAAACAGGTACAATATTCATTAACATATATACATAGGTGTTTTAAAAAGCTTTTAAAAAATGTAGTTTCGTATTTAAAAACATTAAACTGAAAAGGCTTTTTTTAAAAAAACTTACAAAACAAATTTTCCTGTCTATTATGGGGCCAAAAAGTAAAGGGAATTTTATACAACTAAAACAACTTAAATAAAAAGGTTGACCCTTAGAAAATAACTAAAAAAAAAAAATAAAATAAAAATCATATTTTATTTTAAATCATTTGGAAAATATTTTTACCTAATTTAAATCCCGCGACCATTTAATGGGTTTTTTGTCTCTGGGGGTTTCAATAAAAAATTTAAAGTTAAATTTAGAAGGTTGATTTAATTAATTACAAATTTTTTACTTTTTAGTTATCATTAAATTGCAATGGTAGATCTGTCACCAATTTTTAAGTCAAATATTTAAAACAATTATCTTAAAAACAAATAATGACCCAAAAAATAAAAATTTCATTACCCGGGAAAAACCAAAATAACGAACTAAACGATTTAGATGATGCTGTTATTTTGGTGACTGAAAAATGTTAAAAGGGACATAAATATAGATTTGAAAGATCTGGTTTTTTTTTGGGGAAAAATTATTATTTGAAAATAAAAACAACTTCCCAACTAATTTTCGGTTTTTTTTTTTATTTTTTTAGGATCAAACTATTTAAATTTGGGCTAAATTTAAGAACAAGTAAGTTATTTTGGCTGAAAAATAAATATTGGGGTTTGACATAAAAATAAAAAAAAATTTAGGGGCCCTATTTATTGGGGAAAAAAAAAATTTCCCGTTTAAAACACGCTGTAACTTGGGAAAAATTTAAAAATTTAAATAAAAGTGATTTTTTTTAACCATTTCATAAATAAAAACAAGTAAAGGGTTTTTAAAGGGGTTGCCCAAAAAATTTTATTAAAAATAATATAAGGGGTTTAAAATTTCAAAGTAAAAATAAATATTGCAAATTTTTTTTTGTATTTCCGAAACGACTAACAATATAACGTATAATTTCATGGTCAAAAGATTTCGCAGGTATCACCACTGTGGATGCACATAATAAACATGTTGATATTTATACGTGTCCCCACTTTAAATTTTTTAATGAGAACAAGGGGGGACCACGGATTAACGAACGAAATTATATTTATACTTGATGCTCCAATTTGATATTATCAAATTTTTTATTTAAAAGTACAAATGTCTTTGTTAAAGACATTTAGGTAACATTTATTTCTGTAGAAATCTAGTTTCAGTTTGGGTGTTTTTGGACAGAGTGTTTATTTTTAAAATAACTTTACTATTTTGTAACTTTACAGTATATTGTATTAAACAAAAAATGTTAACTATAACAACCGTTGGAGATACTCCTGGTTCAACCACCTATGGTATCTTTGGACTGTGAGGTTGTTGATGGCATCTCTGATGAAAAATCTGTAATTCCTAATATTAATAATTTAATTAATTTTTAGAGCAAATTAATTGACTCTACTAAGACAATCTATTTAACACCATAAAACTACTACTACTATAAAACAACTAACACTGAGTGAAATACCTTTCTTGCAAATAATTTTTAAGCATGGGCCACATCCCTGGTAATACGGAGAGCCGTCTGTTTGATTTAAAAAAAAACTCATTCTTGAGTCAACTACTTGTAAGAATGTTAAATCCAACTGTGACCTACCTCATTATAACATCAATATTAAGAATTTAAAAGAGAAATGTCGCTTAGCCCTTAAAAAAAGGGTGGTCGCATTCATCTTGTTTATTAAAAAGTTATCAAAAATTAATTAAGTAAATCTAAACGTCAATCTCATAGTAAATACTTGCTAAAGCTGATAAAGCCAGATAACCCTAGGGACCATTATTGGAAAAGATTTTAAAATTTAAATTTAAAAATTTAAAAAAATGACTAACTAGAAATAACCAACTGCCTACTCTTTTAAGGTTGGACCTATCTCGCAGTTAGAGATTAAGAAAACACAGCCTATTTTACACCCGCTGCGTAGCCCAACATCAATGAAACTGTGGGTACTGCTTACCTGGAGGATGTTGGACATTTTATTTTTAGTTCAGGTGATATAGGCCATTACATCAGAAACCTCAAGAAACAACATTTGCTAGTGCCTTACCTGAAGGTACTATTTAATAGTTGCTGAAATAACTCATCAGTCCCAGATCAGTACTTAAACGTTTGAGTTTTTGCATTCTAAGCAATTTGGTTTTCCGAAAAAAATTTTGTGAAATTTCCTCTTGGGCTAGATCAGCATTTTTTAACACGGTTGATGAGGGGGAACAGTTAATTATGCGCTGATTGATTTTCAAAAAGCATATACTTTCCGTCAAAACCGATCATTAAAAAAAAACTGATCTTGGAGTTATCCAGCATTGTACGGGTTTTCAGCTTTTTTGCCAAGAGGATTAACGATTGCCGTTGGTAATTTTGCTCTGATGTGGTTAAGTTCTTCTGAGCCCCCCCGGGGGAAAGGGGGGATTAAATTCCCCGGTTTTTTTTTTTTTAATTTTTTTTATAAATTTTGGGGCATTTTTGGGGGATTGAAAATTTTTTGGGGGCAATAAAAAATTGAAAATAAATTAAATAAAAATCATTTATACCTTTGGACTTTTAATGATATCTTTTTTCTATTATTTAAGTAACATTCCAGCCCCCTTTAAATTTTTAAAACCGTGACCCTGGGCGGGTTTTTTGCAGAACCTTTTTTCCATGGTGAGTGGACCATTTATTTGAAATAAAATTCCCCCTTTTAGATCTTGGGGTTTTTTTTCGGGGTTTTGGGAATTTTCCCGGACGGTAGTATGTTTGATAAGGGCAGGGGGGTCGCACCGGGGCTGATATATTGTGACTAATTTTACATGTAATAATGAATTAATTATTGAATTTTTTTTAAAAACTGTCATGTTTTCTTAGAATATTTTACTATTGTTACTTAAGTGTTTCTTTTTTTTAGTACAGGGGGTCAAAAATTCGATTCTTATCATTGGGATCAGGAGACGATTAAATGGGGGAAAAATTGCACAATTTGATACAGCGGGGTGTAAACAAGGTAACAGCCTTTGGACTGAAAACAAGTTCTCGTCGGCCTTCAGGCTGAAAAAAAACAAGTACCGCGTTAGGGCCAAAGAGCCCAAAAAGTAAAACATCCAGTGGGATTGGTTACTACTCTTTAAATTTTGGCAGTTGTACAGCAGTCTTCGGGCTGACAACAAGCTGTAGTTGGGCTGAAAAGCTAAGACGAAGCGTTAGGGCTAAAGAGCCAAAAAAGTAAAAATCCAGTGGGATTTTTTTTTACTCTTTATATTTTGAAAGCTAATATGAGTAAGAGTTTTTTCTCTCGCTTTTTCTAAAATGTATGCTTATATTATTTAATTATAAGTTAGTTTATATATACAACAGTGTTCAAGTTGTAAATAAAAGTTTTGTGTTATCAATACTCATTGTGGAGGTGTCAGCTAGTCAACAAGTCTCTGGCACCCCAACAATTGGTCCTTTGAGCCGGATTAGGAATCACCTAACATTTAATCTTTAAGCCGCAGTGTTACATTGATACAAGCAAAAAGCCAGCAAGCAGTAAGTGGTTGTAAAAAAAATATAACTCTCTCTTAAACTCTAAAACGAAGTGATTTAGTACTTTTCTTATTAAATCAAAAATATTTCTGATTTAATAAAAACACTTTTCTTATTATTAACAATTTTAAAAAGTTGCTATGAATGTTTCCCTCTTGTAGTATTACACTTTTTATGTTAAAAAAAAACATTTTTTTTAATGTTATTTACAGGGTCAGCTTAAAAAGTGGATAAAAACACTGATGTTACTTTTTGCTTTAATTTTTAGCTCTCGTCTCTAGTTTTACGTTAAAAATTTAAAATAAATTTTTAATATCTTTATACAAGGTCAACTAAGAAAGTTGACAAGTACATTGGTATATTTTTACGCGGCTTTTTTGTGGTTTATTTGTATTAATACCTCTTATGTTAAGAATTTTAAATTTTTTTATTGTGTCTCTATCTCTACTCTTTATATTTTGAAAGTTAATATGAGTAAGAGTTTTTTCTCTCGCTTTTTCTAAAATGTATGCTTATATTTAGGGACCGGACATCGATAAAAAACCATTACAATTTCGAGCTTAAAATGATTTAGAATATACCAAATAAAAATGCAATAAATAATTCAACTTCCTTTGGTATTTATAGTTTTTCTTTTGGTATTTTTATTCGGTGTGATTTCTTGTGGAATAATACAAAAGACGTGGCAATAGTAAAAAATTTAGAAGATTTTTTGCAACAACAAAAAAATTAAAATATGATATTTTATAATGCGTTTATATACATTACAAAAAATAAATTAAAATTAAAATAGACTTTTTGTTCATATAAATTTACAAATGTTTGATTGCACCTCTATTAAGGTTCATTTTTAAGCAATTAACCCTACAAACATATTTTTGTTGGTGGTAACGCAACTCTTCAAGTGCAGTACGAAAACTCTCCGGGCAGATTTGTTCTGAACTCGTAAAAACCAGTTCCGTTACAAAGGGTAAATCACAGGGTAAATCATATTATACTTGTGCCAAAATAATTTGTTATGTTTTAACAGGTGTATGTCGCTTAAAGGACAATAAATAATGAGTGCAAGTAAAAAAAAATAAAGTTGAGTGGCTCCTTCCCTATCCTACTTTTTTTTTAAAAGTGAAAGAGGTGTTTTTTTATCTTTGAACAGTCCACGAAGGCTGTGGCCCAAGGACTAATGTACCGTGGGTATCTTAAGTGTGGTGAGAGGGAGTTTGTTCACACGGGACTTAAATATTTGGAGACTGGAAAAAGAAAGAAAACCTTTTGCGGGTAGCAGTTTCCATAGTCTGGACACTCTGGGGATACGAAAGCAGGAAGTTCAGGGTCTCTCTAGTTAAACTGTGAAAGGATGCATAAAAGTTGCACCAAGTGTTGCTCCATTGGGAGATGCCAGAGGAGGTATTATACTGGAACTCCTCTGAGCAGAAGCCGTGAAAATACCTAAAGAGCGACAGATCCCCTACAGCTCGTCGGTGGGCAAGAGGACGAAGCTTTTCTGTGAGCGTGGGATTATTAATAAAATGAACAGCTCTTCTCTGAATGAGTTGTAGGAGACGCCATTCCACCGACATAAAAACAATATTCTAAGGAAGGTCTAATTTGGGATACATACAGAGTATGCAGATTGGAAGATGAGAAATACTTTCTGGCTCGAAAGAGGAATCCAAGCTTTTTGAAGCTGCTGGGCTATGGATGTAATGACTCTTTGTTCTGCAAACTTTGTCGCTCATATGTAACAGATGAGCATTGATAGACTTTTTTCGGACAGCACCTGCCTGTGTTTTGAAGGCATTAAACTCTAAAGATTTTTTCCCCCAATCCAAAATAATTTAAGGTTTTGTGTGAGTGACATCCGCATTGACCTACGCTTGGTTTTCAAATCAGGCTTATTGACTGGCTTAAGAAAATGGTGCGTTGGAGTTTGGTGCAGAATTTGTAATTCTGAATTTATTTTACAAAACCATATCAAATTGAGCGACATGTTAAAGGTCCACAAAATTTAGAAAATATGCAAAGTTTTCGGGGGCATCCAAATCTACAGAACGATAACATTATTATCAAACGCAGACTTCTGCGATTTGTGTAAAATTTTATTGCAGCTGATATTCTTCTTCATAAAATAAATTATCGGGCCACGAGGACATTTTTGGAAAAAAATACTACCACAGAAAAGAACCAGACGAATCAACCCTGCATAAAACTATGTTAATAAGGGCTATTTAAAAACTATGGACAAAATACGACACAATCTGGAAGAAAAAAAGTTATGGTTTTGTGTCGATGAAACAATTGATATCAAGGGAAGATATGTTGCATATCTCATGTATTTCAAATTACTATAGACAAGCTTAAATCTGTTCCCAATAAAATTGGCGACAAATTAAAATTGTATGTACAAAAAATTTTGGAAAGAAATCCAGGATTTTAGAAATAAAACATATTTTTGAGGCACTACAAAATAAAAGAACTGAATTGTAAAATAATTTTCGATTTACTCCAGTTACAAGCTGTGATGTCGAAAAAAGCTCTTTTAGACTTAGAGATATTTTAAATTATAAAAGAACCAATTTTTACCGAGACCAACTTTGAAAAGACGTTAGTTATATCATGTAATGCAAATAAATTGTAAAACACTTTTGTTATGTTTTTATTTCACATTTCTTTTAAATTTATTTATAATTAATATATCCTTAATACCACCCAATGAATTTACCAGACATAAAAAAATATAGGGAACAAGCTCGTTCCGAAATCTGGGTATATTTATTTAATTATAAGTTAGTTTATATATACAACAGTGTTCAAGTTGTAAATAAAAAGTTTGTTTATCAATACTCATTGTGGAGGTGTCAGCTAGTCAACAAGTCTCTGGCACCCCAACAATTGGTCCTTCGAGCCGGATTGGAATCACCTAACATTTGATCTTTAAACCCAGTATTACATTGATACAAGCAAGAAAAGCAACAGTAAGTGGTTATAAAAAAAATATAACTCTCTCTTAAACTCTAAAACGAAGTGATTTATAATTTTCTTATTAAATCAAAATATTTCTGATTTAATAAAAACACTTTCTTATTATTAACAATTTTAAAAAGTTGCTATGAATTTTTCCCTCTTGTAGTATTACACTTTTTATGTTAAAAAAACAATGTTATTTAAAGGGTCAGCTTAAAAACTGGATAAAAACACTGATGTTACTTTTTGCTTTAATTTTTAGCTCTCGTCTCTAGTTTTACGTTAAAAATTTAAAAGAAATTTTTAATATCTTTATACACGGTTAACTAAAAAAGTTGACAGGTACATTGGTATATTTTCACGCGGCTTTTTGTGGTTTATTTGTATTAATACCTCTTATGTTAAGAATTTTAAATTTTTTTATTGTGCCTCTATAAAGGGTCAACCAAAAAATTTGACCGGTATATTAATTTATCTTTTACGCTGTTCTGTGATTGATTTTATTAATTTATCTTCTGTTTATAAGAAATCTAAAATACATTTAGATGTTTTTGTATACAGAGTTATCCAAAAAAGTTGACATTTATTTTTATTTGCTTTTTTTTGTGGGCATTTTCTTTCCCCCCCTCCTAGTTCTCAGGGTGTATTATTATTTTTAAATACATTTGATTCTCTTGCTTTACCTACTGGGTAAGATAAAATTGTTAAACTCTTAAAAGTGTTTTCGGTTTTTCTCGCTTTAAGTATTTAAAAATGGATGTTAATAAAGCAAAAAATATTCATAAAAGTGTGAAAGGTTCGCTAACTTGTATTTATACGTGGGCAAGTGATAACAGAGACAGCGAAACAAGCGTACAAGAGTTTTAGAATAAGAAAGACAATTTAAAAAAGATCTATAACAGGTACTGTGACGCCCAGGAACTCGTCGAAGCTCTAGATGAAGACGACAGTGAAAATGAAAGTGACTTTGAAAATAAATATTATAGTACGTTATCTACACTTCAGAAGTGTATTGATAAATGCTATGTAATCTAGTCTCCAACACACAAATTTTAAATACGCAAGCACTAAATACTACCAATGTTAAATTACCTGATATAAAATGACCTTAATTTGATGGGCAGATTCCAAATTGGAACTCTTTTTTCGAACTTTTCTCAGCTTTAATTGTGGATAATGCTTAACTGACATCCAGCAATTTTTCTATTTGATATTTTCACTAAAAAGTGTAAGGCAGTAATTTTAAAATTGCACTAAATATTTTAAAAGATAGGTATAAAAATTTAACTTGTGTTTTAAAGTTATGTAAGTAATATTTTAGATACATCTCCCAAAGTACTTAGAGAATTTCTTACCCTAAAAAATTTCCGATACATCATTATATATTTATATATATATATATATATATATATATATATATATATATATATATATATATATATATATATATATATATATATATATATATATATATATATATATATATATATATAATATATATATATATATATATATATATATATATATATATATATATATATATATATATATAATTATATATATTTTATATATTATATAATAATTTAAAATTATTATTAAAAAAAAAATAGCCTAAGCGTCCTGTTCCAAAAAGAACCTGGTGTTTTATTAATAACTTAATACAAGAATAAACCATTACAAAAATTAGACCATCATCCTATCAATTAAACCTGATTTGCATATTTAGATCATAATCAGATTTAAACAAGTAATTCGCTTAAGGTCATTAGAGGTCAATTTTTTTATTAAACAGCTGCGTTGTGTTACTCAGAACTCAACTATTATCAACACGTAGTCCAAATATTTTATTAAAAATGAAGTAAAACAAAAATAAACTAAAATAAAGAAATAAAGCAATAACCAGCAGATTTTTAATTCTAGTAGGGATCCGAACCTAAATCGACCTTCACCGGGCTGATGATAAAATTAAAGGTTTTTTTTTAAAAAAATTTAGTATATTAGAAAATGTACCAAAAATGGGTTTTCCAAAAAATTCTGGGCAGGTTTTTTTAATTAAATTTAAATTTAAAAAAAGATTTTTGAATATAAGTTGTAGTTGTAAAAAGTGTCTCACCAAGAGCGCCGGATTTGAATTTCCGCCATTTTGTTTGTGCAAAATAATTCCAGTTTTATTTTTTGATAGATGTCATGTACAGACCTCGCAATTAAAAGTTATGAAGCACTTTTCAAACGAACAACGTTTAATTATTATGAAAACTCACTACAAAAATGGGGAAAGTTGTGCGGAAACAGTTCGCAGATTACGTGTAGTTTTTGGTCGCAACAATGCACCCGACAGTTCGCCGCTTAATTAAAAAATTTGAGACGAAATTAACATTGATGGAAGAGAAGACCCTTGTTCGTCCCCGTTCTTGTCGATCCATCGAAAACATAGCCGCATTGATGGAAAGTGTGGCAGAGAATCCAGGCAATTCCATTCGGCATCGTGGTCAAGAATTGAACATTACCAGACCCACCCTGCAACGAATTTTAACAAAAAATCTGCATTTGCACGCGTACAAGATTCAACTGACGCAAGAACTCAAGCCAAGGGACCATGCGCAGAGCCGTGGATTTGTTGATTGGGTGTTGAAGCACCACCAATTTTTTCGATGAGGCACATTTTCAGCTAAACGGGTATGTGAATAAGCAGAACTGCAGAATTTGAGGTGCTGAAAATCATCGTGTGATACTGGAAAAACCAATGCGTCCACCGCGAGTAACTGTTTGGTGCGCGTTATGTGCTGGCGGAGCGATTGGACCGTATTTCTTCGAAAATGCGGCTGGAAATGCGCTAACTGTTAGTGGTGTGCGGTATCGCGAAATGTTAACCGAGTTTTTGTGGCCTGAATTGGATCGAATTGATGTGGGTGATCTGTTTTTCCAACAAGACGTTGCGACCTGACACACAGCTCGCGAAAGAATGGAGTTATTGCGGACCAAGTTTCCAGACCGTGTAATTTCTCGGTTTGGCGATCAAAATTGGCCACCAAGATCATACGATCTAACACACCGGGGGTTACCTTAAAGAAAAGGTGTATGTGAACAAGCCGGAATCAGTTGGAAGCCTAAAAGAAGATATACGGCGCGTTATTGCTGAAATGGGGCCACAGGTAACGTTATCCAGAATTTTATGAAGAGAATGACCGTTTGCCAGAGGTCTCGTGGTGGCCATTTGCCGGATGTTGTATTTCATGTTTAATCGCCACTATTTCTCTTCAAGGTAAATTATCAATAATTGTTTAATTTAAAAAAAAAGTGTGTTTTTTTTTAAATAACAAATTCGGCGCTCTTGTTAAGACACCCTTCAGGTGACCCACTCCCCAAAAAAATAGAGACTAAAAATTTTAAAGGTAGGTAGAGGTCCCTAAAAGCATCTCTAAAACCAAATTTCAAATCGCTACCCCCCACCTAGGGGGCGAGGGGGTAGAAAAATGGAAATCAAGGATGGCACTTAAACTGGGAAAGATATCGAAACGCGGCTTTCGGAAAAAGTTAGTTATACAAAATTTGAAGGTAATCTGAAGGATACCTTTCATTCTATCATCATCATCAGCCCGGAAAACGTCGATTTAGGTCCGGATCTTAGACTATTTAGTTAACTATAAGACCGCAATTTTTTGAAAAACGCACGTAAAGCTTTATGAAAGATAAAATTATGACCACCGGCACCAGGCTCGGCAGTGGCGTATACTTTGGGAGTCAGAGGGCCCAGCCCCCCTCACTTTTTGAAACACATTAAATAATTTTAAGAGGTTATTTAATTTTTTATTTACATTATGTATTAAATTTTTAAATTAAACATTTGGGCCCCCTACTTTTTGTAGTCAATATACGCGAGTGCAGCTTGGTTATTAGGATATCAGGTCAAAAGAAGTAGATATAGACGTAAGGTAAGGCAAAGGGTAGAGGAGAAGGTCCGAATATGGGCCATGCTTATATTATGGGCCACTATATTATTGGCAACAATGCGTGCCCATGCGATGTTTCACATAACGTAGATTAACAGTATTTGATCCGCAAACAAATATCTAGCTTCGACTTTCTAAACATAGATGGCATAGCAAAGCAATCGACAAGTTGATATTCTGACGGTTACACACATTTATTCAAGTGTGTAAATATTTTGTATTTTCGTAAAAAATTCTTATTCTATAAAGTTAAAAATTGGTACTTAAGTATGTAATTAAAATGTTACTCTTTAAGATGTACTACAGAGTTTTGCCCAAAATGCAATTAAATACTTTGTTTATATGTTGACATTTTTGTGCTTATGTTTGGAATATGGGCCACTTAGTTGTCTGAAATATGAGCCAGGCCCATATTTGGACCACATTTAGTATAGACTTGTAAAAAATTGCACTATTGATATTTTTTAGGTAAAAATGCCCCGAACCAAGGAAAAATATGTTTTAAAAAATGAGGAAGCAGTGGAATACCAGTAATATGACGAAAGCTATAACTGCTGTTAAAAAACGCTTATTACCTTGTAGACAGGCAGCAAAAACATTTTGTGTACCGCATAAAACAGTTTTAGGTAATCAACTGGGGAAGGAGCTTGTTGATTACATTGTCGCAATGGAGGCAAAATTTTATGGTCTCACTAGACGAGACATTAGAATTATGGCGTGCAATTTAGTTGAAAAAAATGGTAAGAATAGACCCTTTAGGAATGAAATAGCAGGAAGAAGCTGGCTCGATGGATTTTTACGTCGCCATAAGGAAATACTTTCTCTAAGAAAGCCAACTTGAACGTCCCTTGCAAAAGCTCTTGGTTTTAATGCAGAAAACGCATCACGATTTTTTGATAATCTGGAGCAGGAATATAATAAATACAATTTTCCACCGCACAGAATATTCAATGTCGATGAGACAGGCTTATCAATAGTGCAAAGTACCTACTGTAATTGGGCGAAAAGGTAAACGGCAGATAGCTGCCATCAGTTCAGCAGAACGAGGATCACTTGTGACATTTGTTGCCTGTATGAGCGCTGGTGGACAATTCATACCGCCAATGTTAATTTTTCCCAGGAAAAATAAAAATGACCAGTTAATCCGTGGAGCTCCTCCGGGGACAATTTATGACGTACATCCCAGTGGGTGGATTCAACAAAATCTCTTCACGAATTGGTTCCGTCACTTTATACAGTTCGTTAAACCATGTTTTGTTAATATTGGATGGACATTATAGCCATACTCGCAATTTGGAAGTTGAGGTAGAATCACAATTCAATAGTGTCGCTACCCCCTCATTCTACGCATAAATTACAGCCCTTAGATAAAAGTTTAATGGGTCCATTTAAGCTCTACTATAGCGCAGAAATAAGAAATTGGATACATGTTGATCAGCGTCCTGTTTCAGTTTATGATATAGCCGAGTTATTGGGAAAGGCATCCCCAAAATAACACACTGCACAAATTACAATCAACGGTTTTCGAGTGACAGGAATTTACCCCTTTAATAGACACATTTTTTGTGATGCTGATTTTATTACTGAGGAAGCCGCAGCAGCTAAAAGATGCAGCGATTCTAAAGAAATCTCCACCAACAGCAATACTTCTCAGGATCAAAGTTCCTCTCCTGTGTCCAGTCCAGCACCTCAACTTGACAAAAATGCTAAATCTACTGACCCGCAATATTCCAATAATGATCCCCAACCCGGATGCTCCTCCAATTTGTCAAAATCACCCAGGTTTGTGTCGCCTTTTGCGATTTCCCCAGTACCTTCCATAAAAAGGAAAGTAACTAATCGTGGGAAAAAGT
The DNA here is from genome assembly GCA_019359885.1 of Listronotus oregonensis. NCBI lineage: Eukaryota > Metazoa > Arthropoda > Insecta > Coleoptera > Curculionidae > Listronotus > Listronotus oregonensis. The sequence continues at coordinate 17,557 of JAHBCN010003149.1, forward strand.
CTTCTAAGTCTGAAATTATAACGTCTTCTCCATACAAAAACAAGTTAGAAACTTCTATTGAAAAAACTATAAATGTTAGTGGAAAAAGAAAACAGAATGTGTTTGGCAAAACTTTCTCCAAGGGTAAATCAAAAACCCAGCCAAAACTTCCAAAACGAAAGAAGATTGTTGAATCATCCGACTCTGAGACTGAAGATGGCGAAATATTTATTCCTGATGATGAAGATAACGCCATTGAAGAATTCGGAACTCCTCCTGAAAATGAAGATGCAACGTGCATTTATTGTGAAGGATTTTTCTCTGAAGATGTCAAGGGCGAGTCGTGGGTGTGCTGTTTGATGTGTCATATGTGGTCACATGAGGCTTGTGCGGACACAGAACGCGGCGAATATATTTGCGATTTTTGTAAATAAGTATTTTTATGTCACGTATTTTCAAAATATATATTTTTTACGATTTAATACGACTTTTTGTTACTTTTATAGGGTGGCCCATATTTCAAGCACTTTTCACAAATCTTAAAAATTTACAATTTTTGGTTATTTGAAAATCACCAATTAATGTTAGGGAATTTTTTTTAAAACCGTGTTTATAACTTTAAAGTAGATGTCCCCAGTAATTAAGTTTCCAAAGTACAGGTAAATTCGTCCAAAGATACCATTTATATTTTCAAAAAACAAAATGGGGCCCATATTCGGACCTTCTCCTCTACACGTGCTACAACTTACGCCAAGCAAGCCATCTGACATGTAAAAGAATATCTATTTTGATGCCCAAATACACACGACATGATTTACGCGGGGTAACAGACGAATCTATGTTTTCAGGCGTGCAACGAACCTGTATAAATTTGATAATCAAAAAGTGACAATAAAAATTGTATGTGCATATAAAAGAGTATTTATCATGATTAAAATATATGTTTACCTTTTGATTTGCTGCAGCTTAAACACATCATGTTTTGCTCCTTATTTACAATACAAAAACGCATTTATAGAATAATAGAATTAGTCAAATTATTTGTGTGAAAAAGTCAACAGTTTTATTTTAAATTTTGTTTTATTAAATTACCAAAATTCAATAAACCAGACAATTAATAAATGCGCGATGTTGCCAAATTAAATAGCGTATTTTTAACTTTTCTTTGTTAGGTTTGGTAAGTTCTAATTTGTTTTGTTTGTTAATTTTTTTATTTCCCTGTAAAACTTGCTCAAACAAATTTTAAAATGCCGATGCCGGTTTTTACCTTCATGTTAAGCATAAATTAAGCTTCAACTTGCAGAAGTTACAATTTCAGGCTTCTGAAGGTAGGTATGGCTGTTTTTACTAACTAGAACTACCCACCGCTGTGTTCGCAAATTGTGGTTGGGCCCAGTAGGATGTTTTGTAACATGCGCTGGAGTTACCGGTTATCGGCAACCAGCCACTTATTGGGACGGAATCAAAGCTAAAAAAGAACACAAGACTTAACTCAAGGTGTTAGCATACCGTGCTGATGAGTGAATGACATCCTGTGCCTTAAACAGGTATCTCCAACGGTGCCTCTGAGATACAGGGTGACCTTTCAGAGTATCTAGGCGTGGTGGACTATCACTTCCCTAGTTCCATTGTTTGCAATTTGGTGCATGCGTAGTTGGATGATAATTTAGACGATTCAAATTTCTTTTAAATTATATTTTTGAAATTATTTAATTTTTAAGAAAAATAAAACAGATATGGTTGGGTTTTCTATTAGACCCAAAATGGGAAATATTTAATCATTTTTACGAGTTAAGCGAGCAACTTCAAAAGTTCCATGATTTTTTTTTATTTCCTTTAATTTTGTATTTGACAACATATTTTTTAAAACATTAGCAAATGACAAATAGTTATTTTTATCTTTCATAAATATTATTCTTCGAAACCACAATTTTCTCTCGAAGGAAATTTGCTAGGCAATCCTTGTCGCGTTCAAACACCACTTTCCGTGAGATCAACGAAGTTAAGGCTATTTTACCGCCGCCATTTTTGGTCCTTTATATGTCAAATGCAATAGTTTAAATATTTCAATGAGAGGGCGTACACGTGTCGAATTTCAATTATTTATTTCTTTGCGTAAATAGGTTGTAAATTTTCGAGGTAATCTCAACAAAAAAGGGTTGGAACGTGGCCGGCTGGACATCAGGCGGTGTTGCCGTTAACAACAAAACTATTGATAATACCACGAAAAATTTATCTTCAAATTTAAAAGAATAAAAATATTAAGAAAATTGTAGGTAAATTGTATTTTGTAGATAGCGTCGCGGTAGTTATCATAAATATCGCTTTAATTTTATTTCTTAACATTAAAATATTAACAACGTTACAACCTATAACACATGTTTCTAAAATTATGTTTTGTGAGTAAATCTGCCCACTATAACTTGTAGTTAATTTTTGACTATTATAGTTTGTACAATCCAAACACAAACTTGCAAAGTAAATGCGAAACTATGTAATGTTCAGTATTTAGAACTTAAAATTTTAAATCGGTGAGTGGAAAAAGGGAATAATCCCAAGTGACACTATTTTGGAAAAAAAAACCCTATAACTTTTTTAAGTTTCCTCGATATGACAAAACTCACTACAGACAAATTTTAGATTATAAAATGGTACATTTAGAAATCTTGTAAATCCTTTGTGTTTGGCTGATAATTATGAGATATTTAAAGCCAAAGTTCATGGAATAATTTCCTTTTGCCACTTAATTTCTTACCGTCCATATAAACGGATATATTTTTTGACTTACCATTTGTTCCTTTAATTCTCAGGTGTTAAAATAGTAAATTTCTGCCTCTAAGGAACAACATTAATACACAAGCAAATAAAACATGTTTAATTACTTTTATTTGAAATACATCAGAACAAAAAATAAATAATTTTTTTAAACTTCGCCCTCTTCATCACTCTGTTCTCTGCCTTGAGTGGTAAAAATTCGTGAATTTTTAAAACAGTCAAGCTGGATTCCAAGTACGTGATATTCTTGGTGGAATAATGTGAAGTCTTGGTAGGAAAAGATCGTATATGCTCGTCTATTTTTGCAACGTCTTTAGGAATTAGATTGCCTCAGTTACGGTGTTTGCCCCTCATGTCAAAAGGTGTCAAAATGTTAGCAGCTACAAGTGATGATAGCTTAAATACGACTTTGTTTAAAACAACGAAAAAACTAGAGAAAGCTTTTCAGCACACTTTTGTACGAATGGCGCTTTTCATCGCAAAATCCGTCTGGCCACCTCCTTGCTTTCGATGAGTCACATTAAAAATCCTTCCAATTTTTTGGCCTTTTGCTGTATAGTGACTTACTAAGATTTTCTTTTTCTACCACGGAAAATACCGCAGTGAATTTTTTCCGACTAGAACAATCTGGACCAGTTGTCTTGGAAGTAACAAGTTTCCCTTTACTGTTACGATATTATATTATACGTCAACAAAACAATACGTAGAAACAATTTCTAACATTTTGTAAATACAAAATATTTGTTTTCTTTAGTCAAAGTATTCAAAGTAGTAAAGAATGACATAAGCAAACATTTGATTAGCTAACAGAATAAAACAAAAATAATTTAACATTTCAGTATTTAACTCAAAAACTTTTAAAACTCCGAAAAGCAAATGAGATTTCACTTAAACAAAACCCTTGTAAACACCACCTGATTAAACACTAAATAAAACCCAGCACAAGTCTTGCTCAGGGGGCGGGAATATGGCATTCGTTGCGCGTATAGGTATAACTGCAGCGCAATATTTTCTTACATTACTCGACGGATAAGGTTTAGTTATAGGAACAAAATGGCTATTTTATTTTAATTTGCGACAAAAGGGGAATTATTTCCTTTTTCCACTCACCGATTCAATTAATAGGCAAATTTGTACTAAAGGACAAAAATAAACTTAAGTCTGCCATTACTCGATTTATTTTTAGAATTAACTCAAAAAAAAAGTATATCAAAAGTATTTTAATTTGGGAGCTTAAAAACTTTGAGAACATTTTTTCTCTTGAAGCTGTGTTTTAATTACTGTTAAGCTGTATCTAAATGTTTAATAATTAGAATCGTATTAGACACAACAATAGTAATAGAAACGTATTTGATGAGCCCCATCTAGCAGCCAAAGACGAAGCGATGAATAAAATAGTCGCAAAGTTAGAACCTAAATAGTTTTAACCTTTATTTAAAATATTTTTTGTTTGTTTAAACGCAATTGTAAAACTATTTTACGTTACGAAATATTTTTGCAGTATTTCAAAAGCGCTAAATCCGACCCTGAGCTCGTGTAACCATGAATGAAAATTATAAATGACATCGCCCTCTGCTGAGAGAAGGCTGGAACTTCTACTTGACGTTAGGGCGTATTCAAATAACTCGAATCAGCTTTTCAATGGCGCAACGTAGAACGTACATACATGTGCTTTTCTTACAAGATAAGCAAAAAAGACGGATATACTTCCCGATTCGGTGGGATCGGTTACGAACGGAGGGGAAACTTAAAATAACCACAAAATGTTGGTTTTTCGTGTTTTCGGTACTTTAGGTACCAGATATATCAACAAAAACAAAAGTTTGGTGGATCCGCTACTGGAATTTCTTATTTTGTGCGTCAGTCGTAAAAATCGCGCTGTTTTGTATTGATGATTGAATTGTACAAAATTCTGTGTTTTAGAATTATAAAAACCAACTATTTATGAATAAAACGGACAAAAAAATAGCCGTACTTGGTGGTTACTTCTTCCTTGATTACTCTTGCAAATCTCGAGTAAGACCTCTTGTTTTTACTCAAGTGTTTGGTACCTCACTGAGAGCTTGTTTTCATGTGAAAATGTTACGTTTTTCAATATGGCCGCCAGTGGAAATGAAGCCTTAAGGAACACCGAGCCAGTAAACACTGTGTGACCTTGGATGTGTTTCGGCATCTACGTTAAAACGTAGGTCCCGTCTGGATGACATTATTTGTTAACAGAGATTAGTAGTAGTAGTACATAACGTTCATACTAGCACTACAGCGTTGTCTAAAAAGTGCCGTAAAATGCAATATCTGCATGTTTCGGTACTTGAAAAACGTTGACGGAACTGGGGAATAATATAAAGTAAACACGGCATGCGGCACCCCCGTTGCCTAGTACCTAGGCTTAGTCTGTTATAAAATAAAAAAATCAGCAGTGATAGTGTGATACATATAGAACTCTGATTTTTGTAAGGTATCAATTTCAAAGAGTTACCGTAATAAACATCATATTTAAAAACTATAGTAAAGCAACTTTTAAGCTTTAAGTTTCCTTTCTAATCGACGTATATCAGTTAGTGTAGATGGTCATTCCTCCAGCATCTACCAAATTATTGCTGGGGTGCCCCAGGGCTCAGTGCTGGCACCCACGCTGTTTCTCCTACACATTAACGATCTTCTCTCTTCCACAATCAATCCCATTCATAGTTTTGCTGACGATAGTACCCTTCACTCTAGTATTCAATTTCTTAAGCCATCGTGTAATTCTGATTTCGAAAACAAGCGCAGGTCAATGCAGATATCTTTTTCACAAGACCTTAAACTTATCTTGGATTGGGGCGCCAAAAATCTTGTTCAGTTTAATGCCTTGAAAACACAGTCATGTTCGCTGTCGCGAAAAAAATCTGCAAATGCTCATCCCTTACATATGAGCGGCCAAGTTCTGCAGAGCAAAGAGTCGTTTAATCTTGTCGGCGTTACTTGTGAGAATAACCTCAACTGGCACAAACACATTTCATCCATAGCTTCGACAGCTTCAAAAAAGATTGGATTTCTCTTTCGAGCCAGAAAATATTTCTCTTCTTCCAATCTGTACACTCTGTATGTATCCCAAATCAGACCCTCTTTAGAATATTGTTCTCATGTCTGGGGAATGGCGTCCCCTACAACACTTAGCATTCTGGACTCCATTCAAAGAAGAGCCGTTCGTCTTAGTAATGATCCGCTCACAGTAAGGCTTCCTCTTCTTGCCCACCGTCGAGCTGTAGGGGATCTGTCGCTCTTCTATAGGTATTTTCACGGCTTCTGCTCAGAGGAATTGGCCAGTATAATTCCTTCTCTGGCAGCTCCCAACAGAGCAACACGTAGTGCAACTTTTATGCATCCTTTTAGAGTTCAGTTAGAGAGGCCCCGAACTTCCCGCTTTCTTCGTTCCTTCATCCCTAGAGTGTCCAGACTATGAAACCTGCTGCCCGCAGAAGTTTTTCCTTCTCCTCCCAATCTTCAAAAATTCCCGTGTGAACAAACTCCCTCTCACCACACTGAAGACACCCACGGTACGTTAGTACTTAGGCATCAGCCTTCGTGGACTGTCCCAAGATAAAAAAAAATAAGCTAAAGATAAAATACCACAAAATTTTGTGTGGATATTTTAATTCTTACAGTACTTTTCTTTGCACAATAAATTTAAAAGATAATAACGGTGTAACATTGCAAGTTAAATATCAGTTAAACTATTAAACTAATTATACGAGAAATATGGTATCATCTTTTCCATTTCATTTTTCAGTCTTTAAAATATTAGCTTAAGTTGCTGTTTCCTCTATTTCTTCACTCTTGGACCTGTTAAATGATGACAGTCTTCTTGAAAGTCTCCTGAAACTAGAGGTTTTGTTTCTAAAGTTAGGATTAAAACATAAGATGCCAGTACACGACGATTGTCTTTGGAATTTTGGTAATGTGTCCTGTAACGCCTGATCTTCTACATTCTCTCTGATAGGAGATCCGCCCAAATCAACTGATTGTCCTTCAATTTCGACAGATTCTTCTTCTACGCCATCATCAGAATAATCTCGGGAACCGTACCTTGCCGGACGTGCAAACCTATTTTCAGTGGACCAGACTTTATTATTTGATTTATTTGTTTTCTTTTTTTCGTTTATTCCAAGCATTTTCCAAAGTTCTTCTCTAAATTTCGGATGGGATACTGCATAGACATAAGGATCAACGGCACTAGTAATTTTGCAAAACAGGGCCGGAATCATGGAGGCCAGAGGAGTAATCAAGTGCTTTTGACCAGATATTCCGAGAAGAGCAACAGTTGCATAGGGTGTCCAAGAAAAGAACCAAAGGAATATTACCATTAATACTATAACGGCAAGTTTTAATTCTTGCTTGCGTTTATCCTCCTCCTTGACGTGCCTAAAATAGTTTGAATTAATTATTTTAAATATTTTAACGGTGACAATCAAGTTTAATAACATAGATAGGTTTTCGGCCGAGTGATGATCGCGTTGTTAACTTTAGCAATGGACTTAGCAATTGTTAAAAGTTGACAACGGTTTAGAATGTTTAACAAAACCGTCATTGTCAGTGTTATTCAATGATTTTAGTAGGCAACTTGTCAAAATCTGACATTTTGTTAAACATTCTAAACCTTTGTTAACTTTTAACAATTGTTAAGTCCATTGTTAAATTTGACAATGCGATCATCACTCGGCCGTTTGTTTACTAACAAAGGCAGTGTTGATCTAAAGAGAGCAGGATGTTTGGATTCGCCACAAAGAGCTCATAAATCATAACCTCAAATCAGAAGTAGCCTATGTCCATTTTTTCCAATTTTTGGGTTATTAGATCATATGATATAAATTAGTATTAATTATTTGATCATTAACAGAAGTAAAAATAAATACTAAAACAGATATTAACTATGTAAAATTGAACTTACCGATAAGCCATAGTAAGGGTCATCCAACGAAGACTGAACAGGATCATATTTATGACTTCCCTCGTATTAAAAAAAAAGTGGAATAGCCATATTCTATACTTCTTCTTGCAGAATCCCAAAGAAAACTTAAGAAAATATTTTAATTTATAATAAAAGAGATACAACATAAAATTAACATTTTGGTAATAAGACGCCTTATTTATTGGTTCGTTTTTAAAACAGTCATAATTTTTTTGAATGCGTTTCAATATAAAGAATTTCGTTGTCATTTTTATTAACAACATAATTAATTAAACTTGTACGGGAATTTTGCAATCTAAATTATAGAATAGAAAACCGTAACAATAAATACTTGAAATTCACTTATGGTCCAAGAAGGCGAGACAACTAGTTACGGTAGCATCCAAAAATCTCTGAAATAGTATAAAATCATTAGTTTCGAATTCTTCCAACTTAACAACTGACGGCAGCACAGAAAGAGCGACGTTTTTAATTTGTTTTTCGTTTAAAATTAGAAAATCAGAATGGTGTTACAGATTTGTATAAGAAAAAATTATGGACAAATGAAGATATGTTCACCATTGCACGGAACCCGAAAATATATGAGGGTATTAAATAACCAAGAATATCGGTTAATAGCTTATGTAGTATTATTAATAATAAAAACATTGGGTCCATTTTTTTAATGAAAATTTAACCGGCTAAAGATACCTACGACTGCTTAAAAATATGATTGAAAACCTTCTGAATAAACTGCCACCACCAGAATATGAAAATATTATAGGGCCTCAGGGTGAAGCTCCACCTTATGCAGTTCGTAATGTAGTATACTTCTTAAAACAGCGGTACTCCGAGTGGATTGACCTCTTTGGAACCAATAAAGACGAAATAAGGAATAAAATAATCCATGAAATGAACCTCATAAACAGAATGAGAGGTTTTCGGACTTGCTTAGAAACTAATGGCGGCTATATCGAACATCAAAATTATTAAAATTGTTTTGTTAATAATTTTAAAATTAAATATATATTTTACTTTTGCCAATATGTATTAAAAGTAGTAATAAGTGTAGCGTCTTTGGCAGAAGATCGACATTTTGTGCTTTGGCATTTCAGGTATTTATTGTTATCTTTTTCTCTTTTGCAATTCTTTTTGCAAATATTTTGTTACTTTAAACAAATACCAAATTTATTTCATGAAGATCTATTAAAAAAATGAGGCGCTTTTAAAAAAGACCAGTAAATAGGTGTCCCATTAAATAAGTGCTAATTTTTTGTCGTATTTGTTTTGTTCCAATTAAATTCATATTCCCATTTCTTTTAGATTCTCCGAGCAAAAATAATTCACTATAAAATATATATATATATATATATATATATATATATATATATATATATATATATATATATATATATATATATATATATATATATATATATATATATATATATATATATATATATATATATATATATATATACAGTATGTCCACGGAAAAGGTGTTGAAGAGAAAAAAAATTTTTATTTTTGATTTTATCAAAAAAGCTACTCTTGATAAAAAATTTTGCTATTTAGAGTAAGATTGGGATAGAAACATTTAACATATTTTATACGCGGTGTTCAGAAAATTGAAAAAACTTAAAATGATACAAGAGTAAAGTGCATTTATTTGAGAAGATATGGAAATAAGTTACTAGGAAAAGTTGTTCAAAATTAAAAGGTAGTCTCTAATACCAATTTTCAAAAAAATCGGCCCACTTTTATTTATTTGTGATTAAATTTATTTTAATACCAATTTAAATTTTTAATGTTAATTTTACCAAATTGTTTGCTGTTAAGTAAGCATTTAATGCTGACGTTACTGCGAGTAATGAATTATAAACGCGAAGTGTCAATAAAGCTTGTCACTATCAACGCCTACTAGTACAATAATAAGTTGTTAATTTGGAATTAGACATTAATATTAAAATAATTTTCATCACAAATTAATAAAAGTAGGCCGATTTTTTTGAAAATTGATATTAGGAACTATCTTTTACTTTTGAACAACTTTTCCTAGTAACTTCTTTCCATATCTTTTCAAATAAATGCACTTGACTCTTGAACCATTTAAAGTTTTTTCAATTTTCTGAATACCGCGTATAAAATTTGTTAAATGTTTTTATCCCAATCTTACTCTAAAAAGTAGCAAAATTTTTTTCAAGAGTAAAATTTCGATAAAATAAAAAATAAAGAAGTTTTTTACTATTTAACACCTTTTCCCTGGACGTACTGGTGTGTCCACGGAAAAGGTGTTGAATAGGAAAAATTTCTTTATTTTTAATTTTATCGAAAAAAGTTACTTGTGATAAAAATGTTTGCTACTTCTTAGAGTAAGATTAGGATAGAAACATTTAACATATTTTATACGCGGTGTTCAGAATATTTAAAAAACTTAAAACGGTACAAGAGTAAAGTAAATTTATTTGCAAAGATATGGAAATAAGTTACTAGAAAAAGTTGTTCAAACGTAAAAGGTAGTCTCTAATACCAATTTTCGAAAAAATCGGCCCGCTTTTATTTATTTGTAATTAAAATTTCACTATCAATTAACTAATTCCAAATTTTTGTACTAGTAGGCGTTGATAGTGACAAGATAGACACTTCGCTTTTATAATTCATTAGCCGCAGTATCGTCAGCTCTAAATGCTTACTTAACAGCAAACAATTTGATCACAAAAAAATAAAAGTGGGCCGATTTTTTTGAAAATTGGTATTAGAGACTACCTTTTAATTTTGAACAACTTTCCCTAGTAACTTTTTTCCATATCTTCTCAAATAAATGCACTTTACTCTTGTACCATTTTAAGTTTTTTCAGTTTTCTGAACACCGCGTATAAAATATGTTAGATGTTTCTATCCCAATCTTACTTTTAGCAGTAGCAAAATTTTTTATGAAGAGATAGTTTTTCGATAAAACAAAAATAAAAAGTTTTTTCTCTTTCAACGACATACGTATATATATATATATATATATATATATATATATATATATATATATATATATATATATATATATATATATATATATATATATATATATATATATATATATATATATATATATATATATATATATATATATATATATATATATATATATATATATATATATATATATATATATATATATATATATATATATGTATATATATATATATATATATATATATATATATATATATATATATATATATATATATATATATATATATATATATATTATATATATATATATATATATATATATATATATATATATATATATATATATATATATATATATTTATATATACAGGGTGTCTCAGAATATGTGGGCAATCTCTCGGAATCTAATAGAAAACCTAAAAATATTATGACAAGTTCCCATAAACTTTTTTCCTACGACCCTCCCTTACGGAGATACAGGTTCATAAAGGACGGTACTGAAAATAGTTTTTTTTCAAATAACTTTTAAAATACTAGGCGTAATTTAATATTTTTTTAATATGATGGTTACTAGATAAGTCTTCTTAAAATGAACCCATTAAATCATATTCGCCTTATTTAGTTTGCCAGGGACGGACTAGCTCTGACACATTAATAGCAATTTTTTGAACACCCTGTATGATAAAGACTTAACAATATAATTTTTGGATAGCTTTAACCTTAAGCTAAAAAAAAGGTATTCTTGATTGACATCGATAAAATCAACTGTTTACGAGAAATAAAATATTATGGTTGGCAATTTTTTTAGATTATACAGGGTGTTTTCTAATTGAACGTCAATATTAAAGGAGGCAATTTTTGGGTCCATTTTAAGAAGAAAACTTCATATGAACGTATGCCCTAAATGTCATAAGTTTTGAGATACAGGGTGGTAAAATTTTTAAAAATAAATCATTTATTATTAACCCTGTATCTCAAAAGTTAAGACGTTTTGGACATACGTTCATATAAAGTTTTCTTCCTTAAATGGACTCAAAAATGGCCTCCTTCAATATTGACGTTCAATTAGAAAACACCCTGTATAATCGAAAAAAAAATGTTAACCATAATATTTTATTTCTCGTAAACAGTTGATTTTATCGATGTCAGTAAAGAATACCTTTTTTTCAGTTTAAGGTTAAAGCTATCCAAAAATTATATTGTTGAGTCTTTATCATACAGGGTGTTAAAAAAATTGCTATTAATGTGTCAGAGCTAGTCCGTCCCTGGCAAACTAAATAAGCCAAATATGATTTAATGGGTTCATTTTAAGAAGACTTATCTAGTTACCATCATATTAAAAAAATATTAAATACGCCTAGTATTTTAAAAGTTATTTGAAAAAAAACTATTTCCAGTAGCGTCCTTTATGAACCTGTATCTCCGTAGGGGAGGGTCGTAGGAAAAAAGTTTATGGGAACTTGTCATATTATTTTTAGGTTTTCTCTTAGATTCCGAGAGATTGCCCACATATTCTGGGACACCCTGTATATACCGGGTGTTTCTCAAAGGTGTTCCCCCTATAACTTTTTTATTTTTTAAGATGGGAAAAAGAAATTTGGCGGGTCGATATATGTTTGATGATAATTGTTTCTGACGATTTCCGGTTTCACCGGAAATGACCTCAACTTTTGAATTTTAAATGGAACACCCTGTATTTTTTTTACCCATTCGATAGAAAATGACATCCTAAATACAATGACACCCCATATGTCAACTTTTGACATTTTTCTTTAAAATTATTTAATTTTTTTAAAATTCAATCTAGAGTGCCATGACGTCGTTAAAACAACCAATTTTGAGTTAATGAAGCGTGAAAAAATGGTTTTAATTATCTGTTGTGTTTTATGTCTTTTCCAGAAAGGTAAAAAGATTCCAAAATTTTATTTTTGGACATAACTCAATTTTCTTAAATGGAACGATGGTATACTTAAAAAGAGCATTTTTTTGTGAATAATTTGATACTCCACACTTGATATTTTAAGTTAAATCAACACTGAAAAAGCAAAAAAATAGGCCTAGTAGTTGTTGCTTATAAAATTAATAAAACATCCGGTCCGTGGCATTCGAACAGTCATAGTCATATGCATTACGGCAATATTGTCAGGTAGGCTTGGAAATAAACAAAAACGTTAATTCTAAACAATGATGTTAATGATGACTTATAATTAAATGCGAGTTAGTTATTTAAAGTTATTGCTATTTTGATTTAAATACATATAAATATAATAATTATTAATAATAATACATTAATTATTATTCTTATATGCAACAACTACTATGCTTATTTTTTAGCTTTTTTAATGTGTTGATTTAACTTCAAATATCAAGTGTGGGGTATCAAATTATTCACAAAAAATGCTCTTTTCGAATATGCCAACAAGCCACTATCGTTCCATTTGAAAAAAATGAGTTATGTCTAGAAATACAATTTTGGAATCTTTTTACCTTTCTGGAAAAGACATACAATACGAAAGATAATTAAAACTATTTTTTCACGCCTCCTGAACTCAAAATTGGTTGTTTTAACGTCGTCATGGCACTCTAGAATGAATTTTAAAAAATTAAATATTTTTAATGAAAAATGTCAAAATTTGACATATGGGGTGTAATTGTATTTGGGATGTCATTTTCTATCGAATAGATAAAAAAATACAGGGTGTTCCATTTAAAATTCTAAAAAATGAGGTAATTTCCGGTGAAACCGGAAATTATCAGAAACAATTGAATTCGTCATTCAATGCATTTTTAGGTCATATATCGGCAAGCCAAATTTTCTTTTTCCATCTTAAAAATAAAAAAGTTATAGGGGGAACCACCTTGAGAAACACCAGATATATATATATATATATATATATATATATATATATATATATATATATATATATATATATATATATATATATATATATATATATATATATATATATATATATATATATATATATATATATATATATATATATATATATATATATATATATATATTTATCCAAGGAAATCTACAAGAATGTTCGTGTTTAGTCCTCGCTTGGATGACCTTGCACATTTAACACCTGCGTTATGTGAACAAATGTTTAAAAAGTTATTTTTTGTTACTTTTAGGTGACCTAATACTCTATCACTCAGTGGTGACATTTTAGGAAAAAGACATCTCCCTCATGTGTGTTAAATCCCGGATGCGGTGGGGGAATACGGCGCAGCGGCTGCGGGTTCATGCGGATAGTCAGGTCGAAAATATTTCCTGCCACGTAAAAGATCGGTAAGGAATATATGGCACGAATTCGAGCGTTTTAGACTGTGAGTCAGGCAATTGGCAACGGGAAATTATAAAATTAAAATTAAGATTTTTATTAATTTTTTGGGTTGATTTTACACAAAATATCATTTTGGATTTATTGGTTATTTACATTTTGGCTCGGGAGGCTACAGCTATTTCGCCCTTATAGACCAGCTGCCACTGCTATCACCCCTTATAGTTTAGTCAATGTTTTAGGAAAAAAGACACACATCTTACCTAAATGAGTTCTTTTTTGTAGATGATGACCAACCTCTACGCCCCACCACCATTACTATATTGAAATAGCTAAATCCGATGAGACAGAATGGAACTACCCAAGCTGCACAAAAAAACACCAAAATAAATATCCTTGTGGCTTTGTTTTCAGTCAAGTAATCAAAACTACAACTTGCTAAATAACCCTCATATTGGTATTTGCCCAAACCGATGTCAAGCAACGGAATAATTGAAAATGATAACCCATAAATCCAAGAACAAATCTAAAAAATGTAATAGAGGATATAAAAAACGTTAAAAATAGATTGTGCGATTTATTACGAACTCAAGTAATGTGGTGAGTAACGGTAGAGAGATTAAAAGGTTCGTCGTTAATTCCTAATCAGTAGTCTAGGGGATAGGGCTGTTCAGTGGCCAATCAAAGTCCCTTTTGTACTCTTATGTATTTCGATCTGCTGAATTTAGCACTTGCTCATGCGTCAAAAGTAACGGAAAGTTGATTTAAACAATTTAATTGTTAAAGGTGCTCGCCCAGTAGCGCGACGCTGCGCGACGGGACGCGATGCGACGTGATGCAACGTGATGCAACGTGATGCGACGGGACGCGACGCGATAGGTTTGTCCCCCCACTGGATGACTCGACGCGACGCAAAATCTTCCAAAATGTGGCAGTCGGTTGCGAGTTGTCATGGAGAGCTCATCGGACGAAGATATTTTTGTGTTTGGAGTAATTGCTGCTATGGAGAAGGAAGAAAAGAAAAGAAAAGGAGAGTTTGGGTCTATGAAATTAATGGAAAGAGAAATGCGTGTGGAGAATTCCATCATTTATTTACAGATTTGAGAAAACATGCAAAAAAATTTTTCAAATATTTTCGCATGTCGAAAGAAAAGTTTTTTGAACTTCTCAGTTTAATACAGACGTCTATAGAACACCAAAAAAAGTTGCTTTCACATACCTTGAAATCAGAATCCACTAAACAACTTTTTTATTTAGATTAAAAAAATATATATAATAGTAATAAAATACAAATGTCAGAAAAATAACAACAAATGAATAAATGCAGTGATAACAAAACAGAGCAACATGTGAGATTCTTCATAATGATATCCAAAGGAGGCCGATGAGACTCAAATGCCACGCGACATTGTCGTTTGTTTGCTCTCCCGACTTATCTCAAGGGGTCGCGTCGCGTCGCATCGCCTAGATGGGCGGGCTTCAGTTTGTACAAGATATAATTGATTAGAACGAGCAAATATTAAAAAATCTATTAAATACTATTTTTCAGTTTTGTTACATTTTAAAATATTAAACATACGTATTTTCATTTCTACTCGTATTTTTAAAAAAGGTGATATAGTTTTGTTGTTTACCCTTTTCACTTTGCATGGCAACAATGATAACCTATTCTCAATAAATTTTACATACTCTTTGTAGTCTAGGAGCTACTCTACAACTAGAACTATGCTGTACCAGATGTTTTTCGGCACAATGGTACAACCATAAATGTATAATAAATAAATTAAGTTATTGAAATAAAAGTAAATTATTTTAATTTAAGTAAAAAAATCTAATCCTACTATAGATTGACGTAACTAGAGTTATGGTTCCAGCGCGTTTGGCGCGTAACGACAAGTCGCAATACCAAATAGATTTAGACATACTTTTAATACACCAAATTATAATACACATAATTATAATAAACCTATCGTAGAATAAGAATATATAACTTGTTTGTTTATAGATTTAGTAGCTTAAAAAAACTTAAAAACAAATTATATGCCTTTTTTTAATAAAAAAACTTAACTTTAAATTGGTATATCTTTGTTATGAATAATTGATTTGTTAATAAGATATTGTTTTAAAGCTGGAATTTTTTCCTTTAATATGAGCCATTATAAACTTATTTTCTTTAAAATAAACCCGAGGTATCTGTAAAAAATCTTCGAGATACTGTAATATTGCAATGTTTTTGCTGTAAATTGGCTCCGGTTAAAATATTCTTTTTTAATAAACCTTAAACTGGATTGTTTGTAATGATTTTATCAATCGATTGAATTGTTTTTAAACATTTATAGGTATTATAGGATGTTTTCTATGATATTTTAAACAATTAAATTGTTTAAAACAAATTTTCGTCACTTCTGACGCATGAGCAAGTTCAAGATTTGAATTCAGGAATACAAACTCCGTAGACTTTAATCAGAGATAAAACAGCCCTGGCCCCTAGACTATCAAGTGCCATTTAGAAAACTTGAAAAATTCTACCTATACTATAAATTCAAAATAAATTTCAGTGACGTCACCAACTATGATACCATTAATAAAAAAATGGCTTTGTAAAGTCCCAAAGTTTTAAAATTAAGCCACTGAAAGGCGCCCTACTCTTATTAAAAACTCCCTAGTTATCCAATCTCCTAATATTAGGTCACTGAAATTTATTTTGATTATAACTATACTTTCTTAAAATGTAAGTATAGTGGGACAAATACGCAACTTTACTTTGCCTAAATAGGGCGTTTGACACGATTACATTTTTAATAAAATTTCCACGAGAACCAAAAAAAATATATATATTTTGCTGCTTATCTTGTAATTAATTTAATTTTTTCAGATTGTACAGATTTTGTTCTATTAACTCTCCCAAATGTATTTATCTTGCATAAGTTCTTGTTGGGTTGCTCGCCTCGAAAGTTTCTGAAGAATGGGACCACTTCGGTCCTGGTCCTGGGGTACAGCGAACTGAGTGTGCTCAGTTCTATTGACCTCTATGAGCTTGCAGATCGCCTGAAACAGAAACCAGAAAAAATCCCCCAAAAAATTTAAAAAACTTTTTCCACCCATTTTCAAACTGCTGTAACTTTTTTAAAAATTAACTTTTTTGAATATCTCAATCGAAGTTTAAAACCGCGTTTCTTCTACTTTAAGCTGTATTGCATTCAGTTTTAGTAAGATGAATATTATTATGATGTACAGGGTGATCAATAGAGTGCTGCAAAAAAACACAAAATTCGAGTGTGTCCCATTTTAGTGGTAATTTTTTTTGGTCGTTAAAATGTGGGTTGTTACCAAGGTCATATCAATATCTCTAGACATTTATGCCAGTTTTTGAATAGGGTATTTTCACTCAATTGATATTGATAATGTTGTGTGTAAAAATTAAAAGTAGAAACACAATTAAGCAAAACCTGCTAAATAACACGGAAAAATACAAACCCCTTACTTTTCTATTTAAGGTTTAATTATCATTGTAATTTAAATAGCCCGCCACTCCCCTAACCAATCAAATTCAACATGGATGCCAAGTCTGTTTAGGAACTACCGATAACGACAATCGCATCGATTTTAACGAAATGCTAAAATGCGAAATGCTTTTTAGACTTTACACTAAAACACAGCCAGACTACCTAAATAGTTTCAATTGGAATAAAACATAAAAACTTACATCAAAATGGTTTTCACAACAATAATAGGCATGTCCTTTGGGCATTTTCTCAATACCTACAGCAGCACACCAGGCTTTTCTCCTATCGTCTTGTTTTGGAAGAGAAAAGAATATTTTTGAAGATCCTAAACTCGGCCGGCTTCTGGTTTCGCAAATAATAACAATACACTTTTTTCATTTTGAATAAAATACCGGAAATTTACTCGTAAAAAGGGTTCATATCAAGGAAAGTTTGGCGATAATAATAACTATAGTAATAAATTGGAATATTTGGAAAGAACACACACTATTTACAAATTAGAAATTATTAATAAATATTAGAGGTTACAGGTTATACAGATTGGCATTGACAATATGACAATTGACAGGAAACGCCAACTTTGTAGATGTTGCGCATATCGATATTTGATGACAGGCGTATCGAATAACAAAAAGCTGACAACAAAGCAGAAATTCCACTAATAGAAAATTTAGGGCCGTGACGTCACGGGCCTACAAAATTCAAACTTAAAATTGATTTTTAAGGCGTTTCCGGAGGCCAAAAAAATCGGGAGAAAATATTTTTGGCCTTTATTTTCATGTGGCTTTGTAATAAGCTAATAAAAAAAATCATGAAAAACGCCTTCTGGCTTGCGATACACTTCTAAACGTCAAATTTTGGTAATCAATTCTTTAAAAAGCTATAACTGGAAAATGGATTGACGGATTTCAACGACTGTTTCATATTCGGAAAGCTCATTTCATGTAGATTTTTATGTCCTAAGCACTTTTCGATAGGTTATAATTTTATGAGTATACGGGGCCAGCAAATACCAAAAACGTAGCTGATTTAGAAATCCTAAATATAGGGTAAATTATTGAACGCCAAAGGGACCATATGTGTGTGTGTGTTCTGTTTTAAAAATGGCCAAGTTGAAGTTTGTGTCCATATCTCGAAACGATTTCTACCGCTAATCGATTTATGCTGTTTAAGTGCATGTTAACTTATGTAACGTTATTATGCCTTTAGGGCTGAATGGTAGGAATTCCAAAAACGTCTTAAAGTTTTAAACATTTTTAAACATAAATTGATGTTGCACACCATGATATACGGAGTGATCAACAAAGTGCTTTTAAATTTATTATGATATCCATAATTACCACAACATTAGGTACCGAAGGGTCTTGTTTGCGAGAGCCTGTTTTAGATTAAAATTGTTAGGCTTAAAACTCTGTTTAGTACATTTCGGTGTCCAAAAACTTACCGCACTATATTTTTTAGTTGATTTTGCTTAGTTTTGCCATTTTCAAAGAGTCAAGTTACCTCTACAAAAAACAAAAAAATGTTTACTTGATACATTGAATTTATCTATAGCAGCGATACGTTTCTATAGCAACGATGGAATAATATCATTGTCATAAAACAGTTTGTAAATCAAACAAAATGTATAAAACTTTAAGACGTTGTTGGAGTTCCTACCATTCAGACCTAATGCCATAATAACGATGCTTTTTGCTGAATAAGTTTACTGGCATTTAAACAGCATAAATCAATTAAAGGTAGAAATCGTTTCGAGATATGGACACAAACTTCAACTTGGCCATTTTTAAAACAAAACACACACATATGGTCCCTTTGGCGTTCAATAATTTACCCTATATTTAGGATTTCTACATCAGCTACGTTTTTGGTATTTGTTGGCCCCGTATACTCATAAAATTATAACCTATCGAAAAGTCCTTAGGAGATAAAAAATCTATATGAAATGAGCTCTCCGAATATGAAACAGTCGTTGAAATCCGTCAATCCATTTTCCAGTTATAACTTTTTAAAGAATTGATTACCAAAATTTGACGTTTAGCAGTGTATCGCAAGCCAGAGGTCCTCAATTCAAAAACTGGCATAAACGTCTAGAGATATTGATATGACCTTGGTAACAACCCATATTATAACGACCAAAAAAAATTACCACTGAAATGGGACACACTCGAATTTTTTGTTTTTTTTTGTAGCACTCTATTGATCACCCTGTACATCATGATATTATTTATCTAACTAAAACTAAATGCAATACATCTTAAAGTAGAAGAAACGCGGTTTTAAACTTCATTTTAGATATTCAAAAAAGTTACAGCAGTTTGAAAATGAGCCTAAAAATTAAGTGGTACGATCTTTTTGTTGAGCAGTTTATCTACGTTTCGGTGACAAGTTATTAATTCAGTCATCCCAGGTTCAGAAACTGCGTTTCTAGGAAAAAAATGTTGAAGTTTGTTCTCATCGGTTCTTTATGTTTTTTAGGCTGCTAAATCCGAATCTGTGGTTTGTTAACTCGCCAGGCTTGAGCTTTACCACGAAATTGCAAAAAGCATCATATTTTTATCACTTTTTTCAGTTTTTAAACTGTAAACCGAAAACAAGCGTTTTTTGGTTGATAACTATAATACACCAAATTAAAGAAGACAAAGTTTTCTACAATTACGTATAATAACTTTTAAGTCTGGAATAATCCATAGCGTCGTTAGATTGTGTTGAAAAATGGCATTTCTTGGCTTTCGCTAAAAAGGTAAAAACATTATTTAAAGTGCACGCTGGTGCTTTACTATCAACTTCATACACCTCCAAAATCAATTATTTTATGATAACCAGGTATGTCTTGGTAACATTTAAGGAATTGGCAAACGTGAGTGAGGTCCATAGGTCAACGAGCCTTCTAGCTACACAAATTCGTACTACTTTTAACTTAAGGGGAATAAGGTTTTGATAAAAGAAAACATATTTGAAACAAATTTTTATTTATACGAAAAAAAAACACAATTTTTTCTAATTTTCATATTCATTTGTCGATCTCATCTGCAGAATTATCACCTAAAACAACGAGAATGGGGACTTTAGATAACTTTAATAGGAGCAATGTTGTTCATGTTCATTAAGGAAAAAATTTAGTATGTCTTTGCACAAAAGACTTTTATATTATTAAAAAAAAAGATTTAACTAAAAATAAAAAAGAAGAAGAAGTAATTACCTGAATAAAGCTCAGGATTGCGTTCACAGATTATCCGTTTAGAAGAACCAGGCTGTATATCCGCAACGACGTAATGTTTTCTTTTAAGTCCTTTCTGGTCAGTAGACTTCTCGAGCTCTTAAAGAATAGACGCTGGTCTCTCCACTGGAAAAAATATAATTATGACATTTTGATCTGTGCAAGTATAGTCCTCAACGTTCTACAGATAACATACTGATTAATAATAATTACTTGTAATAGTATAATTACCTTCGATTTTTCAGGTGAAATGTCTTATCACTAAGTAGTTTTCTATATTGAATCTTCCTTCACCATTCAGAAACTGTCTGGAGCAGTAAAACCAGCTCTTTGCATAACTAATGAGCAATTGCAACCCTTCATGTCACTTGCAGGAAATTAGAGTTTCACAGAAGCTTCTCTGGTTTTGAAACTCAAAGGAGTCAGTAATAGAATCAAGTTGCCTTTAATAACTTTCCAACCCCAATGCTCAGGTGGTTGAGTTTTCCCCAGACACTGCAGTACTTGGTGAAATACCCTGTAACTGTGTTGCTAGACTAAAGCTTTACTAAGGGGGATGGATGCTACATTTCCGCTAACCTTGAATGCTGACGACACATACTGTTTGATCCGCAGCTTATTCATTAATGTGGTGCGATGGTCTCCGCCATACAAGGCAACTAGGAATTTTCCTCTGCCCTAAAAATTTCTTCTGCACTTGCACAGATCAAAATGTCATAATTATATTTTTACCAGTGGAGAGACCAGCGCAGCGCCTATCTTTTAAGAGCTCGAGCAGTCTACTGACCAGAAAGGACTAAAAAGAAAACATTACATCATCGTTGCGGATATACAGCCCGGTCCTTTTAAACGGATAATCTGTAAACGCAATCCTGAGCTTTATGCAGGTAATAACTTCTTCTTCTCTTATTTTTGGTTTTATCTTTTTTTGAACTATATTAAAGTCTATTGTGCTAAGACATACTAAAGTTTTCTCCTTAAGGAATATGAACGACATTGCTTTTATTATAGTTATCAAAAGACTCAATTCTCGTTGTTTTAGGAGATAAGTATGTAAATGAGGACGACGAATAAATATGAAAATATGAAAAATTGTGTATAGTTGGGTCATTTTTAAAATGAAAATTCGGCGCCCTTTAAAAAGAAAAAAAAAACATAAAAAGTAGCAAAAAAGATTTGGTTTGAACTGCGGCTGCCTTTGCTTTTTATAATGTGTCGCTTCCCGCACCTGTCTGTAATAATAGACCATATAACAAGCAAATGCGACCGACAATAAAAATTAAACCTTTTTATGTTTTTTTTTCTTTTCAAGGGCACCGAATTTTCATTTTAAAAATGATCCAACTATAATTGTTTTTGTTATCGTATAAATAAAAAAATTGTTTTAAATAGGTTTCCTTTCATCAAAACCTTATTTTCCCTAAATTAAAAGGAGTAAGATTTCGTTTGAGCTAGAAGGCTCGTTGACCTATGGACCTCACTTACGTTTGCCAATTCCTTAAATGTAACCTGGTAATAATAAAATAATACATTTCGGAGGTGTATGAAGTTAAGAGTAAAGCACCAGCGCGCACTTTGAATAGTGTTTTTACCTTTTTAGCAAAAGTAAAGAAATGCCATTTTTTCAACACAATCTGACGACGCTATGGATTGTTCCAGGGTTCAGAAATATTATACGTAGTTGTCTCCTTTAATTTGGTGTATCATAGTTATCAACAAAAAACGCTTATTTTGACTTATAGTTAAAAAAAAAACTTAAAAAAGTGACGAAAATATGAGGTATTTTGCAATTTCATTGTGCAGTCCAAAAGACATATAGAACCAGTGAGAAAAAAACTTTCAAATTTGCAAAAAACCTTTTCTTACTGGACTACATAGGGGTCAGTAGGACTGAGCACACTCAGTTTGCCATACTCCGGTACCAGGGCCGAAGTGGTCCCATTCTTTAGAAACTTTCCAGGCGAGAACTTATACGAGAACTTATTAAAAAATGAATCCGCCACAAAACTAAAAAAACATATTTACAAGATAAGTGCTTCTTTAATTGCATTTTCAATAATTCTTTTGCTAATAAAGAAAATAAATAAGAAAATACCTACAAGAAAAATCAGGCTTTATGCCAGTAAGTCGCTTTTAAAAAACAGAAATTCTTATATTCTAAGTAATGAACTATTTCTCGTATTTTCTGGAATAGTAGGGGTACATGCAGTACCCTTTTAAGAGACACGACACCTGTTCCCAGCAGTGAAACAGTTATAGTTTAAGGTAAAAGTGGCCAAAAATTAAAATCTGACACTCATTTTTTACGATTTTTGAAGTTATACCATAATTTAAAGAATATACAATATATAAGTTGCGTCACTGGTGGCGGCTCTCAAAACGCACCTCCCTTATCCCCGCCTATCCAATATATTCGTACCAGTCTACGGTGTGAAGCCGACTGATACGCAGCGCGCCAGAAATCGTTTTGCTGTAAACGGGTTCTTTGGTATATCGTGTCCCTAAAAAGTTGTTGAATATGTCTGGTAATAATGTTTGTTCAGTGGATAATTGTGAAAGTGTAGTAGAATAAAAGGCGATTTATCTCATTTTAGATGCTCAAAGCACCATATTAATATAACTTATAGAGACTATTTTAGTAGTATTTGTATTAAAAATATATTAAACTTTTAAATGTCAAGCTTGGTAAAGTGCTTTGGGATTCACTAAGTTCCACAAATTTGCTAATTATACGCTAGAACAATGTCAGAACTGTATTAGGGTTTATGCTTTTTCAAATATGAGGATTTTTTAAACCCTTTTAGGAGTCGCATTTATTCATATGCGCTTCCGTCTTTAGGTTTACTCAGTGAGCCTGCTAAAGAGGGTAAAGAAGTTTTGCCTTCTCCTCCAAATACCTAAGTATTTAGATCGCGATCTTACCACACTTAAGACACTCACGGTATGTTGGTATTTAGGCCTTTGCCCATCCTGGACTATCTCAAGATAAAAAACAGCTGCAATATATCATTTTGAACTCCTAATACACAAATAAAAATGGTTGTGTATATCTACACATTTTGCTAGTGACCTATTAATTATTCGTGAGAGTCTGGTCGACCTCTTTAGATGTTTACAATAAATTTCTATTTTGTTTTAAATTTTACAATATGTAGATAGATAGATAGCTAAATATTTATTTTTTCATTTTATTTACTTGTAAACTATAAACCGGGGTAAACGTTTACCCCACGGGATTTTGGCTCTTAAAATCGTTCTGAAAGCACAGTCAGTAATCTGACTTATCAGTACTCGAATTTTTTCGTTTCGTTATGCCCAAGAGAATGGTAAAGAGCACATTTAATGTTATTAAGATGTAGTTGGTTAAAAATTGATTTGAATGGCTATAAGTACTTAAACAGCCAAACCGTTATTTAACAGACAAAAATGTATAACTATTTTTCTAAACAACCGATTTTTAAATTTCCAATGGGATTTCAAAGAGGACACATATGGCTTTAAGAAAAAATATAACATCGTGATGTTTTGCTAAAAAAGTCTATTTATATGGGACTTTGAAAATTCAAACAAATTAAGAATCCGATCAATGGAAAAAATCAAATAAATATCCATAAAATCTTGGTTTTAAAGAATATATTTTTGTTTCTCTCATGGACAATATGAAAATAAAGATAAATTTACCAGATATAAAAATATTCAAAAGTACAGTTACGATTTTACTTATTATGTTATTAATATTATTATTTACTTAAAATTTACCCGGGGTAGATATCTACCCCGATTTGTAATCCTAATGATAATTATTAACATTTATTTACAGTGACTTTGGTGATCATAAACAAATATTATCAACATTATGCATATATTATCGTAATAATCATTCAAGTGATATTTTGCTAAAAAAGTCTATTTATATGGGACTTTGAAAATTCGAACAAATTAAGAATCAATTATTAAGATCAATGGAATAAATCAAATAAATATCCATAAAATATTGGTTTTAAAGAATATATTTTTGTTTCTCTCATGGAAAATATGAAAAAAAAAATTAATAGATATAAAAATATTTAAAAGTGCAGTTACGATTTTACTTATTATATTATTAATATTATTATTTACTTAAAATTTACCCGGGGTAGATATCTACCCCGATTTGTAGTCCTAGGGATAATTATTAATAGGTAATAGAGACAAAACATTTAACATTTATTTACAGTGACTTTGGTGATCATAAAGAAATATATCAACATTATGCCTATATTATCGTAATAATCATTCAAATGATGAAGAATCTACTTCACAAAAATCCCCTGAAACTTTTTTGTCGTTTTGCGATCGGCGGAGATGCCGCACGGTGTCTTGGAAGCCAAAACATCAAAGGTTTATATACAAGTGACCTAACCTATATATTGTATATTCTTTAAACTATGGTTATACTTCTACCCAAACCGAAATATTCGTTTTGATCAATTCTAAGCGAATTTTTGAGGTGAAAATTAGGGCATCCCTAAATATTTTGAAAATTTGAGCGCAAAAATATATTTTTGCAACAGGTAAATGTTTTTATATTATTTCTGCGTGCGGAAATATTAGTAAAAATGTGGTCGTATCAGACGGCTTTTACAGATTCTTATTTACGCGAAACACCATGCAGATTAGGTTAAATGGTAGATATTAAAATTTGTTATTTGTTTTTCACAAATTTTTATTATTCCCAATAAACTTAAACTTATATAAATCGACATTTTTGCAAGAAATCC
Source organism: Listronotus oregonensis (assembly GCA_019359885.1). Lineage (NCBI taxonomy): Eukaryota > Metazoa > Arthropoda > Insecta > Coleoptera > Curculionidae > Listronotus > Listronotus oregonensis. The sequence continues at coordinate 42,987 of JAHBCN010003149.1, forward strand.
CAAACCATAATTATTTAACTTTTCATTTATGAAGTTTTCTTACCAAAAATATATTAATTCGGATTTTTGAATATTTCCTACTAAGTGGATATTTTATCACAAAATATCGATCGAGGGAAATTGATGCTAGAGTTACTATGGATACTATTCCAGTTAAACCACCCAAAAAAGCATATATACGGCATCCTAAAAATTATAAAACACATAATAATGGATTATTTTTTAAAAAATCGTACATTTACACCATGCTGTAAAAATAGATTACAATTTTTATTTTTTGGTCAGTTTCGTCAATGATAAAAAATAAGTTTATTTGTTTTTATTTAAAATTATGTAATAGGTGCTAAAAAATGATTTCTAGTAACAAAAACGACAAATTTTGATGCAGGAATACAGAATGTCGCAATTCACAATTTCCTAAACAATTTTTCATATAACTTTTTTCATTTTACAATCTGGCTGCACTGCCTCCTTTCGTCTTGGTGAGATGTCGTGAAATGTGGCTCGACTCCCTTGCCCTTCTAACCTTACGTGAGATTTTTCAAAATGCATATTTATTGTGTAAATTAAAAGTGCTTGATTGCGATTGATTTTTTTTTTAAATACTTAATTATTTTTAATTAAGACTAGTTAAGAGTAGTATTTAAAACTACTAAGAACGTAGTCTAGAATCAGAGTCAAAAAAATTTAGGTTTGTTCTAACTTCGCAAAAAACCGGTTATTGTACGGTTATGATTTCTTTACAGCAAAAAAACCCTTAAAGTTACGAAATATATACACTGACGTAAAACTGCTGGCCGTAAGCGTAAGTGGGAAAAATGCTGAGGTTCAAGATTTACCGCTTATGGTCTACCGTCCTGGTATCGCGTGATTCCTGTAAAACTGTTTATTATTTTTAGTTTAATAAATATTTACCGGAACAGTGATTTATTCTCGAGATAAATAAACGTTAATGCAATTTTGAAAGAAGGACTGACATGCGTAATAAAAGAGCAGGTACAAAACCAAAAAGTACTAGTCCACAGTACAGGCCCCCCCTGGCAAGTTGATTACCACATACTTCATAATTCGTGAGAAACTTCGTTTCAACGAGTCTACCACACTTTTCCTCTGCGACTTCTCTCGATTCCTCCGCTTTTCCGCTCAAAAAAGCCCTGTATTATGGCGATTTCCCAAGGTTCTAAAAAGTCACAACCACAACTTTTTTTTTAGCTAAAGTAACTGGAAATTTTGTTGAAAATGTGAATTTAAACTTGTCCGACTTTTTCATATCTACCGCTTGAAACATGCCGAAATGACAGGGTATTGAAAACCGATTACCACATAGGTAATTTTTGGTAAAATTAATTGTAAATAATTTATAAAATACCATTTTATGTTTGTCCGACAAATTTCAAGCCGCATTTTTCAGTCCGACAGCTGGAAATTGGAATTTTGACGGGGTATAAAAAATCGTTGACCACAAACCTAATTTTCACTTTTTTTTCTTTTAAATTTATTGTAGAAAATAGTGATACACCTGTCCGACAATTTAGTGTCCGCCTTTACCTTCAAAAATAATAAAAACTACATGAACATAATTTTTGCAGTGTTCCATAACACCTCTATTAAAACACGGATCCTAGATTAACACCTTTATTGGAAATCAGGTTCACAAAAGTTTCTATGGTAACAACAATGCACTACAACTGTAACTGTCTCGAGTTAAGTACAGGGTAGGTCAAAATATAAAAATTGTACAGGAGTAAACCTCTTATTTTAAAAAATTCAGCAAAATTATAAAAAAGTTCAGAATTAAAAGTTATGCCTAATACAAAACATGGCTCCTAATTTTTTTATTTTTTTTGTTTAAAACTTTAAAATTTTTCATTTTTTTATACCTTAAACACTCTTATAATGTTATTTTAAATCAAATTAATTTCGCATAATTTTGTTCAAATTCAAGCATATTTGTAACATTAACAAGATTTTTATATTTTTAAGGAATCCAAAGCTTCATGGTGTTGCAACGTTATTAAACACAACTTTAAAATTTTACAAAAATTCTTTTTAAAAAGGTAAAACATTAGTAATGATAAAATGCATATTAACAAACGCTCTTTTAAACTGCAAAAATTTTATTTTATATATTTATTAAAAAACTGTACAAATTAAAAGACATCATTAAAAAACCTACTAAAATTATCGCGGATACCTATGAAAAAAAGAAAAACAAATGAGGGTTAAAAGTAAACATTGTGACGGTTTGGTGACAATAATTTTTCTTTCTTGATTAATTATTCTTCGCTTATAAAGTTTATTTGATTTCAAATGCATCCTCCAAGACAGTTATTGTTAGCTTAGAAGGCCGAATTAGTTTTAATATGTAGAGATAACTATAAATCAGTACGTAAAGAGCGGATTTTATTATATATATATATATATATATATATATATATATATATATATATATATATATATATATATATATATATATATATATATATATATATATATATATATATATATATATATATATATATATATATATATATATATATATATATATATATATATATATATATATATATATATATATATATATATATATATATATTATATATATATATATATATATATATATATATATATATATATATATAATATATATATATATATATATATATATATATATATATATATACCAATTCTAAAATACCAATAATAATTTTGTGGCTTCATCCAACTTCCGTCTCGTTTTCTCACATGGAATTTTTAATTTAAGGACTGTGGGGAGTGCGGTGATAAATTTCGGAAAATTATCTTTCAGTTTAGTTGTTTACTACGTTTTTTTTTCAGTAAGAGATGCAGTGTTTATACAAATAGCAAGTTACTAGCGTCAACCGACTTCGATCCTTTTTTCTTATCAGTCATAAATTTAAAATTGAGTTAAAAACCAAGACAAGTTTTTCTAATAAAATTTAAAATAATTTTCTCAAATAAAAATGGAACCGTGAAGATATTTTTAAGAAAATTAATTTAATGTCTCAAAATAAAAAAGAAAAATTCTTTTTCAAGTTAAAAATGATCAAATAAACCCTCTTGAGCCAACAATAACGAAGATTGTCATTAAAACGCCTTCTGACATTTGCTTAATGTTAGGGTAATAATCTAAATTCCCAATTCCCAATTTTTTTAATTGCAATTTCTTGTAGATTATTAGACCCTATTTTGGAAAACATAAATTTATGATTTTAAACGTGACCTCAGAAAAAAAATCGGGTTGGGTGGGGACCATGAAGTGGAAATGTCGATATCAGTAAAAACAATGTTTTTATAAAATTTTCATATTATATTTTCATTCATTACAGTTTCAAAAAATTGCCTTCGTTAAATGATCATCGGGAAAATTTCATTGGTTTATCTTACTTTATAGGATCGGGTTCAATTTTTCAGCACTCTTCCACTGATTTTCTACTCAAAAAAAACCTGTCCTGAAACTTGTATTAATGATTACTTAGGATTTTTAATAACATTGCCACTACCATAATTTGTAATCATTTTCCTTTTGTTGTTTTTTTTGAGGCACTATCATTTTTATGTATATCTTGGTTCAACCAAATGTCAGAAATTTTTAATGACTCGGTAAATAGTGGAAATTTCTGGGACGGCCTGTTAGAAATAAATTATTAAAAATAATTCCGATTAACAGGATTTCCACGATTACATTCAATAATTTAAATTGTCTTCCATCGTAAATTTTATTAAAAATATTTAAAAAAAAAGCTTTTTTGTTTCTAAATAACGACACAGTACAACTATTGCTGTCGAGCGTTCGATACAAAGAACTATTTCGAAATAAACGTTGAATTGGGCTGGAAAATTATTGAATCGATTAAGCAATGCTACGGTGTTTTTAAGGTACATCAAAATCGTCTAGGATCGTCCTATGTTCGAGTATCTGCGCTTTATGTATATATATATATATATATATAAAATATATATATATATATATATATATATATATATATATATATATATATATATATATATATATATATATATATATATATATATATATATATATATATATATATATATATATATATATATATATATATATATATATTATCATTAAATTTTATTTCATAAAATAAAATACTTTATTGGAATTATAAATATATGTACAAAAGTTTTACGAATTTTTTTAACTTTTTTTTTGTCGGACTAACGTTTTGCGGATATAGTTTTGTCGGACAATATATTTTTTTTCTTTAAAAAATACTTTTCTTTCGTGTGTTATTTTTGTCCGACATGTGGTAAACGATTTTTTATACTCCGTCAAAATTCCAATTTCTAGCTGTCGGACTGAAAAAATGAGGCTTAAAATTTGTCGGACAACCATAGGATATTATTTTATAAATCATTTACAATTAATTTTACCAAAAATTACCTATGTGGTGATCGGTTTTTAATACCCTATCATTTGGGCATGTTTCGAGCGGTAGACATGAAAAAGTCGGACAAATTTTTGTCGGATAAGTTTAAATTCACATTTTTAACAAAATTTCCAGTAACTTAAGCTAAAAAAAAAAGTTGTGGTCGTGACTTTTAGAACCTTGGGAAATCGTCATAATATAGGGCTTTTTCGAGCGGAAAAGCGGAGGAATCGAGAAAAGTCGCAGAGGAAAAGTGTGGTAGACTCGTCGAAACGAAGTTACTCACGAATTATAAAGTATGTGGTAATCAACTTGCCAGGGGGGGCCTGTACTGTGGACTATACCCAAAGAAAGAGCAGAAGCAGTTAATGAAGAAAAATAAAATGACATAAATTAGGTAGTATGTAAAAACTGTTCAATAAAATTTACTTTTAACTTTTTGGTTTTATTAAAGTATTAGTCCAGTCACTGGGGAGTTTTGCCTCCGAATTTTTTATAACTGAATCAATTCATTTGAAATTTTGTGTGTTGATAATTAAGTACTTTAGAAATAAAAGTCACATAATTCAGATATGCGCTGTCACCCCTGAGGTGGTTGCCACCCAAAATAACTTTGAAATTCGATTGAGGTACAAATTTTAAGCAAAAAGTGTTGTATACATTTTTCGCTAGATCAATACTTTGCGAGTTATTCGCTGCTGAAAAGTTGGATTTTTCGATAAAACAAATTGGATTTTTGAACAGTTTTTATTAATAACTCCAAAACTAAGGGTTTTACGAAAAAAAAGGTCATAAACAAAATTAAAGCCCTAAAAAAACAAAGGGATTGTGTAAGTAAAATTTAAATTGAGATATGGCTGGTCGAAGAAAAGGAAAGATCTTTAAAATGAGCTCTAGTAAAAGTCATTCACATAAGATAAACGTGAGATACGAGCAAAAAAAGGATGGATTTCTCGAATTTTTGTAAAAGAAAGCGCATTAAAACTAACGTCATGTTCGTTAGGATTAAAATTAATTATATTTCTTCTATAATTCACTTTATTTTAGTAGTATTCATAAGATCTGAAAGTTAAGCCACTTTAAAATGTCTAGGTTTTGGAAAAAACATAATTATAATATATATTTTTTGTAAATATTAAAAAAAAATTAGTAAATAACTCGAAAACTAGAAAATATACGTTAAAAATAATATAATACAAAAATGTAGGTTATTTCTTAACTACAATTTTTTTAAATTTTTGCTGTGTATTCTTACAATCTTATTTGAAAGCCCATAAAATTTCCTTTAGAATGGTTTTTGGATGGATGTGCATTAAAATTAAAGATAGGTATTGTAAAAAAACTAATTGCACTTTTTAAAATAAATTTTGGAATATCAAAAAATGATTTATTTTGGAGCATTTATATGAATATTTTTTAATTCATTTTTGTTAAAAGGGGTACGTATAAGGGTTAAAACGTTGCAATTATAATAAAAAGTTATTTTATAAGTAAAAAGTATTTTTTTCTAAAAGAATGCACGCTAAGAATGTTTTAAATCGTAAAATATATTTTGAAATTCATTTTAGCAAAAAGGAGTGGTTTTAAGGGTTAAAATATTGCAATAATGATAAGAAGACATTCTACAGCAAGAAATAAATTTTTGTTTGAAAAGAATCAACACTAAAAATGTTTTTAATCGTAAAATATATTTTTAAATTCATTTTAGCAAAAATTGGTAGTTGTAAGGGTTGAAATATTGCAATCATAATTAGAAAAATATTCTATAAGTAAAATATGAATTTTTCTAAAAATAATGCACACTAAAGATGTTTTAAATCGTAAAATATATTTTTAAATTCATTTTAGCAAAAAGGGGTGGTTTTAAGGGTTGAATTATTGCAACCATCATAAAAGCATATAGCAAGAAATAACTTTTTGTAAAAAAAATATCAACACAAAATCACGAATATTTTTTAATTAATTTTCATTAAAAGGGGTGGTTTTAAGGGTTGAAATGTTCTAGTTAATAAAAAATTATTTTGTTATGAGCAGGATATTATAGTACAGGATCCCACTGCTCGATCCTGCAGGTATCTGTTTTTTTGATATAACCAATTTTAAATGAATGTAAAGGAAGTATGCAATGAATTAGGGATAGGTTGCCTATAAAAAATTAGCCGCAATTATCTGTAAATAATTTTAGTATGATTAATTTGCTAACATAACTTGCAACTATATGTTTTATAATGAATTTTACGACATTTGAAAGATAATAATGTCACAAATTGAAAAAGAAATGGTTGCCAGCTCTCAGTCAGCCGCAGCGTTAGGGTTGCCAGATGTAAACAGGTATATCAGTGTTAATTGTTTACACTTACCTGTTTTTTTTATTTTTAGTACAAAATTAAAGTTTTATATATACTAATAACGAAAATCCATGGTTGCCAGTTGGAAAATGGCCGCAAACACAGGTTGCCATGATTTCAATAAACGATTCTCGCTCCAGGTAAGTGGAAGCGTAAGGAGAAGATACACGCATTGTTATGTTCTGTAATCAAGAGTATAATGTAGTGTCGATGTAGTTCTAGTATTTCTTTGCCTTTTTTTTATAAAACATAAATTTTAGAGCATGATGACTATTTTTTTTGCGTGAGAAAAAACCTATATTTTCTTTTACTTGTATTTTTTACTTGAAAAGTTGTCTACAGAATATTTAAAGAAAATCGATTTTTTTTTCATTTATTTATTCAATGTTCATGGATAGTAATATTTCTGTTTTTATTGGATTAAGATCTACTTTTTTTATTATAAATCTTATTAATATACCTTTTGTTAACGAGAGAAAGTGACGTGTTTATCTTTTGTAAGCGAGAAAATACGTATACTTAGTATACTATACGTAAACTGTCGTTATGGTATAAGGGTCAGAGCTGCCATGTTTTTTCCTTGTTTACAGCACATAACAATGCGTGCATCTTCTCTCTTGCGCTTCCACTTACCTAGAGCGAGAATCGTTCATTGAAATCATGGCAACCTCTGTTTGCGGCCATTTTCCAACTGGCAACCATGGATTTTTGTTATTAGTATATATAAAACTTTAATTTTGTATTAAAAATTAAAAAAAAAAACAGGTAAGTGTAGACAATTAACACTGATATAAGTACCTGTGGCAACCCTAACGCTGCGGCTGACTGAGAGCTGGCAACCATTTCTTTTTCAATTTGTGACATTATTATCTTTCAAATGTCGTAAAATTCTTTAAAAAAACATATAGTTGCAAGTTATGTTAGCGAATTAATCATACTAAAATTAATTACAGATAATTGCGGCCATTTAGTATATATAAAACCCTAATTTTGTATTAAAAATTAAAAAAAAACAGGTAAGTGTAAACAATTAATACTGATATAAGTACCTGTTTACAGCTGGCAACCCTAACGCTGCGGCTGATTGAGAGCTGGCAACCATTTCTTTTTCAATTTGTGACATTATTATCTTTCAAATGTCATAAAATTCTTTAAAAAAACATATGGTTGCAAGTTATGTCAGCGAATTAATAATACTAAAATTAATTACAGATAAATTGCGGCTAATTTTTTACAGGCAACCTATCGCTAATCCATTGCATACTTCCTTAACATTCATTTAAAATTGGTTGTATCAAAAAAACATATACCTGCAGAATCGAACAGTGGGATCTTAGACTAATACCTAATATTTTTATTTAAATACATAATTAAAATGTTTTAAGCTGCTAAAACTTTTTTTCATGTTATTTTAATAAATAGTATTAGTTTTTAAGGGTTTTTTGGGTCTTCAAAGAGTTGAAAATTGTGAATACTTAATTTTCATGTTGAAGAACACGTAACAATATTCAAGACACATAAATAAACAGGATTTAAATGAATACAATGATTAAAACCGAGTTTTCTCATTTTTTTTTAACAAACGATAGTTTTCACTCCTTTAAAACAAAAAGCGAACCCAGAGCGTATGTGACTTTTAAAGTGGAGGGTAAGATAAGCTTAATTCCAAATTTTTAGAAAAATTCATGCAGTTATAAAGAACAACGAGGTATTGACGTATTTTCCTCCCCCGTGACTGGACTATACAGGGTGATTCATGAGGAAATGTCAATACTTTAGGTACTTACTCAGGGTCCAAAAATAAGCATAAAAGTCTATACAAATATGGGTCCGCAAGGCCTTTGTTTCAGATATACAGGGTGTTAAAGTTTTTATTTATATTTTTTAATATTCTTTTTTTTATGTTTTGCTGAACATAATTTAAGAACAATAATTTTATTGAAAATTAAAATACATATCGTTTAATTATACATTTTGTTTAATTTTTTTCAAATTTTGCTATTATAAAATCAGATGCGTGTCATGCGTGGTATTTTTTTTAAATCCAAATATCTCGAAAAGGGTTACTCATATCGACTTTTAACAAGTATACCTTTTTGACGTAAAAATGACATAACAGTTATTTAATTAACTTAAAAATGTAATACAGGGCCGTACCAAAAAGTTGTGGTTGTTCAAAATAGTAAAAAGACGTGTAGGTGGCTCCCCCTACCAGTAAGAGCCGTAATAAGATTAGATTCAAATTCGTCATACCAAAAAACCCCCGGATACCAAATGTTACTCCAATATTTACACTGTTTTTTTTTCTTTGAAAAATGAAAAAACTTGCCTTACTATTATTGCTAAAATAAATGAAGTAATTAATTTATATGAAGCTTGCTGCCATATAAATTTTATTCTTTAAGAACGTTCTTTAATCCATCTGTATAGATCTAAAATATAAAAAACCCTTATACTCAAATTATCTATTTTGCGACATTTAACATTTTTCCGCCGACTCAGTTGGAAACGTTAGTTTCAGTTTGACAGGTATCTACATAAAATCAGAATTTTTTCATGACCCCTGAATATATTTTAATTATTTTATTTTAAAGTCTCAAATCTAGTTTTCGATACACTCTATTACCACTAGAAGTTATCTTACCCAAATCACCTAAAGCTGGTCCTTTGTAAAAGCAATTATATATAAAAACTGGCATTTTAATCATCATCAGGCCATCGCTTACAGCTAAATTAACAATAAGCATGTTTGCAGGCGATCGTAATGTTTTGCACCTAAAAATAAAATACGCAGACGTTATGTAATGTTAATTTATTGACAAAATGGTGACTATAAAATAAAATAATGTGTTTCCTATGTACGTGAACAAGCACGAGAACACTGTAAACTAAGCATAGTAGCCCAGTCCGTAGGTAATTTTCATGATTTTAATTTGTAACAGATGTTTTGAAAGATGTTAAAAGTTGTAGAGAGGGATTATATAAATATGACTATATAGTTTTAGACTCGAAAAAAGTGTGCAGGGGTGGGGGTGAAGGATTAAAAATGGTAAAAACGTGTTTTTTGCTTCTGCTAGCGATATTGTTAATTTTAGAGGGATATGTTTAAGATGTTTTTTTTTAGGTAATTAAAAAACCTATAACCTAAGCCCGGCTAAGATTGATTTGGTTAATTCGTTTATGAAAAAATGCAAAAAACCGTTAAAAATAGCCATTTTTTAAAATCTATTGGGCTATATCTTTTTTGTTTATAAATATTTTAGATCATAAAAACTGACTTTTGCTTTTTCGAGACTTATATTTTACTAATTTGAATCAGCTCAATAAAAAAAATTGATATTCAGTCCTTTGTTTTAAGCCTTGAAAAAAATGTACTTTTTTAGGGTGAAAGAGATATCTGCATTAACCTGCGCTTGTTTTCCAAATCAGAATTACATGGTGGCTTAAGAAATTGAATACTAGAGTGAAGGGTACTATCGTCAGCAAAACTATGAATGGGATTGATTGTGGAGGAGAGAAAATCGTTAATGTGTAGAAGAAACAGCGTGGGTGCCAGCACTGAGCCCTGGGGTACCCCAGCATTAATTTGGTAGAAGCTGGTATACGTCGATTAGAAAAAAAACTGGAGAGCAAAGAGCAAAGCTAAGGTGGAAGACCGTAAGAAGGAAGTTCGAAGCCCATCATGCCAGACCTGATCGAAAGCTTTGGATATGTCAAAAGCAACGACCTGGAATTCACCAAGGAACTCAAGGGACTTGTTTCAGTTGTGTGAGACAAAGAAAAGAAGATCAGCTGTCGATCTTCTGTGACGGAATCCATAGTATCTATCATGTAAGATCTTGTGTTTTTCAGATACGTTAAGATTTGGGAATTGATGAATTTTTTCATTACTTTGCAAACAACAGAAAGAAGAGATATAGGTCTGTAGTTAGAAGAGAGAGTTTTTCATCCTTTTTTTGGGGACAGGTTGCACACGTGCAGCTTTCCAACTCTCCGGGAAAATGCCCGTGTCGTAAGAGATTTGAAAGAGGCGAGTTAGGATGGGTGCAAGCTAGGGTGCACATTTTTTTTTTTACGATTGCTGGTATGCCATCCAGCCCAGACGATTTTTTAGTACTAAAAAAAGAAAGAATACGCTTGATCTGTTTGACTTTAAAAATGATATCGGACATTTTATGAGAAACAGGGGCAACTGTTGGAAGAGGAAGATTAATAGGAGGATCAATCGTAGAATTGGCAAATAGTTCGGCTTTTCCTTTAAAGGTAGAAACATTCTCATCTTTAGAGATTATGGGTGGAAAAGAATTTGGGCAGAAGTATTGACTAATATTTTTGGCAAGCTTTACTGCCATTCGAGCAAGAAAAAACTTTATCTTTTATCCGATTGTTTAAACGGTCTTTTGCTTCTGAGATGGTCTGATTATACTGATTTCTTGCTTCGATGCTAGCCTATCGATTTTCGGTACTAGGCCAGGTCGTTGCCAACGTAAGCACAAACGCCGCCATGGGGTCGAAAAGATGAAATGAGTTCATAACCGGGGAAAAGGAGTTGGTTGGTTGGTGTTTTGGGACTTATTTGGGTTTCGGTAATAAATAGTATGTGGGGTTTGGAAGATTTAAGATAATGATGAACAGTTACGTTGGAGTTAAGCCTACATATTCGTGAAGGATATCAGACTTTTCGATGGTGGCCCTCCAAATGTACCCCTCGCCCGGAGATCCGAATGGAGGGGTATTTTACCTTCGGAATACTTTACTTTCGATGCTCTGTATATATCCCAAATTAGACCCTCTTTAGAATATTGATCCCATGTCTGGGGAATGGCGTCCCCTACAACACTTAGCGTTCTGGACTTCACTTATAGAAGAGCCGTTCGTCTTATCCTAAGCTCACAGAGAGGCTTCCTCTTTTTGCCCACCGTCGAGCTGTAGGGGATCTGTCACTGTAGTTGGCCAGTATAATTCCTTCTCTGGCAGCTCCCAACAGAGCAACACGTAGTGCAACTTTTATGCATCCTTTTACAGTTCAGTTGGAGAGGCCCCGAACTTCCTGCTTTTTTCGTTTCTTCATCCCTAGAGTGTCAAGACTATGAAACCTGCTGCCCGCAGAAGTTTTTGCTTCTCCTCCCAATCTCCAAATATTTAAGTCTCGTGTAAACAAACTCTCTCTCACCACACCTAAGGCACCCACGGTACGTTAGTACTAAGGCATCAGCCTTCGTGGACTGTCCCAAGATAAGAAAAATAATTACGTAACTATTTTTTTTGTTATTTTTTTTAGATAAAAGCAGAAATTGATGCCAAAGTCAAATTTTTAATAAAATTATTAATAAAGAAAATTTCATATGATGCAGACATTACTAGTCACACTGTATATAAATTAAATTAATTATGGTATAACTAGAACTGAATACAAAATCCTAATAATCATCACGGAAAAATTCAAGAAAAAATATAATTTTTACAATTTAATAACAAAACGATCGCCGACAAAATATTGAAAATAAGTCGGGCATTAATTGACGATTAATGATCTCAACCCATAACGTGCTTGCTAGCCTCGCATGTATAATAGCCCGAATCTTTAATCCCCTTAATAATACCCTTCAGTGGCGTAGGGGCGTCCAAGTTCATGGGGGCCCCTCAGTCCCTTAAGCGACCTTCGAAAAAGTTAAATAAATATTGTAAATAAGGAAGAATTTTCGACTTTTTTAAATTTAAATAATAACTAGAAAATTATTATGTTTCAAAATAGAACATTATAATATTGAGCGTGTTATTAATTATAAGTATGACATTATATATCTCAAATAGGCTTTAGTATGAATTTTAAAGTAAAATGCAATTTTGCTTTCCTACAAAACATCTCAACCCAGAGTTACGCTCCCGATTTTTTTTATATAGTCTTGGAACTCATTGCACTCTGAATATCATAGATAAGTTTTATTTTTAGTCCTACATAATATAGACATTTACGGTATCCCTGTTGCAAAGTAGTTTTTTTAGTCTTTGCTATAAATTATTATGTGTTATTTTTATTTAAATATTATCCCCTGCATTACACTGCACTACATCTGGCGATAAAGAGCTTAAAATTAAGTAGCTTTGCACCTTTAAAGTATTTATATTTTAATCAGTATAGATGGGGCCCCGCCCCAGTCACCCATTTGCCCAGGGCCCTTGGTTACGCAGCTACGCCACTGATACCCTTGTTTTTTAAATACCTAATTATAATACCCTGTCTATATTTGTTAATTTATAATACTTACCTTATAAACATAAAAATAACCAAACAGTTACCAAAGACGCCAATAGTCATTATAATAATATACAGTATACCCAAAATAAAAAAACTTGAAGTACTGGGTGGACTAAACTTTAACCAGTGAAAATTTATCTCATAAATATATTCTTCGCGAAAAAATAAATTTGTCCAATCTTTCACCGCCCAGTTAACTTTAAACTCTTCTATAATCTTTGCTCTGGTATTGTTTTCCGATGCTGAGTCATCTGCTGTAATATTTGCCAGTTTGTCAACAGTTATAGTGGGAGACAGCATATCTAAAAAAATAACATTAAACTAGGCCAACCAACAGAGCAAAGAATGTGCTCATTTTTTACACTTACATTTATAGCCGGAAACAACCTGTGCCACCTTTTAAAACATGGTAAATAGATGAAAACCCCGAGTTTTTCCCCAGCGAATTTGTTTACAGTAATTGTTTAAACAGTAAAAACTGTAAAAAAAAAGGTCTCAAGATCTCGAGATTGGAACAAGAGGGACTATTTTAGAGAATTAAAAAATTTACAAAATGGTTTTTATAGAGCTTTTTCCGAGCATTTTCCTCCGACAAAATCCGGAAAAACTTAAAAAATTGACCTTTCTTTAAAAAATTATTTCTTCGCTCGGTTTAAAGATTAAGGAATAATTTTTCGAAAAATGATAGCTAATAATATGAAATTTAACTACGCAGAGAATGGTTTCTGTCGGATTTATAGTTTTCTATTTAGGACTCATCAAAAATTTAGGGGCTTTTTTTCCGAGGCTCACCGTTTAAGACGGATCAATATATTTTGATTCTGTAAACGGCATATGAAAGTAGAGATCAAAATCTTTCTCTCCATATTTTGAATTTTTCGCTCAGGAGGTGGGAAATTGGTGAAAAAAGTCTCTGAAAGTCGTGCGAAACGCGAAAAACGACGAGCGAAGCAGAGTAGAGTAGCGGTAGTGGGGGAGCGAGGCAACGAAGGAGAAATGCGTATTAGTCCGGGTAAATCTGTAATTTACCGTTAAATGATTTTGGAAGGTCACGAATAGGTTTTTTAACCTTTTACCCCCAAGCATGAAAATATTCCATAAAAACGTTTCTTTTATAGGTTTTTTGGGCCACTGAATTCTAATATAATATTTGAAATTATACTTGAGGGCTTAGATGGGTTAAATTCACTCTTTTTTACCCTCTGCACCCTTAAAACTCATATATGTAACAATAAAAATGGAAAAACCTTTTTTTAGCGAAGTGTATGATTTAGGGGTGCCTGTTTTAGCCCTTTTAAGCATTCAAGTATAATTCCTAATGTCATATTCGAATTTAGTGGCCCAAAAAACCCATAAAAAAACGTTTTTTTTTGGAACAGTTTAATGCTTTGGGGGTAAAAAGGTGAAAATGGGTTAAAAAAAACTTTTTCGTAGGATCCACTATTTCTTTCTGAGAGTTTGTAGTTAATATGTTTCTTGACAAAATGCAAAAGTTTTTATCTTGATTCATGACATTTCAAAATCATTTAACGATAAATTACAGATTTACCCAGAATAATATGCATTTCTCCTCCGTTGCCTCGCTCCACCACTACCGCTACCCTACTCTGCTTCGCTCGCTGTTTTTCGCGTTTTGCACGACTTTCAGAGACTGTTTTCACCGATTTCCCACCCCCTTAGCAAAAAATTAACAATATGGAGAGAAAGATTTTGATCTTTACTTTCATATGCCGTTTTCAGATCTAAAATAATAAATCAAAAACTATAAATTTGACAGAAACCATTCTCTGCGTGGTTAAACTACATAATATTACCTATTATATCCTAAAAAAATTACTTCTTCATACCGAACGGAGATATATTTTTAAAAAAAAAGGTCCACTTTTTAAGTTTTTTGGATTTTTTCGGCGAAAAATGCTCGGAAAAAGTTCTATAAAAAACCATTTTGTAGGTTTTTTAATTCTCTAAAACAGTCCCATTGACACCATCGGGATATCTTTAATAGTTTTTGATTTATACGCGAAAAACTAAAAAATTACCTTTTGTTTACAGTTTTTATTGTTTAAATAATTACTGTAAACAAATTCGCTGGGGACAAGCCCGGGGTTTTCATTTATTTACCATGTTTTAAAAGGTGGCACAGGTTGTTTTCGGCTAAATTTAAGTGTGCGAAGAAATCTCTATTGATTGGCCTATAATAACTTCTCTACAATTCAGACTTTACACTCTGAATTTGGACTTCGAATTTAGACCTTTAGCTTTGAATTTAGACTTTTATGTCGAAATTCGCATAATAACATGTAGGTCTGAAATCAGAGTTTAAAGTTTAAATTTAGCGATTAAAGTCTAAATTCAGAGTTTAAAGTCTGAAGTCTAAATTTAGAAAAAAAATATAGCGTCGTTCTTCTACGCTTTCGTACTTCTCCGTTTTCGGCGCTTGAATCTGAAATCTTGGCGTTTTTTTCAGCCGAAGCCCAGAAGGTGCCATTTTAGGTATGCATTAAGATTAAGTGTACAGTGCGATCCATTATAAGTGGATCCCCAGGTTTTGGCCTTTTTTTTATTTTAGAATTTTTAAGCCAAAAATTTATTCAATGAGATAGCTCAAAGTTTTTTATGACCTGAATTTTTTTTTCGTTGTGTGAACTACCAACGAGTAACCGCGAAGTCGTCAATTTTTTTAAATAGGATGACTTGTTTCTGTCCATAATTTTTTTAGTTTAAAAATTTATCTAATAGGCTCAATAAAAATGAAGGCTGAATCTTAAAAACGATTCGTTTTCAAAATATTCTGTCTCAAAAATTTTGATTTTTTTTTGTCACATGGTATACGCAGGTGAAAAATATAGGGACATTCTGCAATCTCGTCAATCTTTTGACGGCATTTATTTTAAGGTTACTTAAGCCCCTCGTTGATTGTTTCTAACGTATAGTCCAATAACTGAAGACCTAAAAGTACACAAAGCTGTAAATAAATCTGTGTACAGTTTTCATTTGTTGCGCAATTCTTAGGTCTTCGCGGATGCTTTCGAGCGAGAAAAAGTTTATCACGATTCCGACGTGGAAACCCGCTGAAAATGGCTCCCCAAAGTCCCAAAATAAGTTTCCGCGAATATCTGCCAAAATGTGCGAATTAGAAAATTTTTGTTCAGACAAAAAATGAAGATCCCTGAAAATCTACAAAAATGGTCGTTACCATTTTTTTTCGCAACACCAAAATTTTTGCAAAAACTGCCGTCGAAAAATCCATAACATTCCACACTGGATAGATGTGGTTAGTTGTAAGTCCGCGAGTCACTGGTGTGATAAATTTCCCTGATTTTTAAAAAATTAACTTTATTAAAAAGAAACAAGTACATTTAGAAACTAGACACTCTAAGCTTTCAAATAATGTGCATTGAAAAGCATTTTAATGGATGATGTGTTTTTGATTCGGGTTTATTCTACAGATTTTTTAGAACTCCGGAAACGGCTAAAAATGCAGATGGGCAAAACATTTTTTTATTAAAACGCAAAAAAGATGATGCTGCAAATTTTCTGGGATCATTTAACACTTGCTAAGGTCTTATTATAAAAAAGAAATGTTAATAACAAACCATTTTTTCAAAAAATATAAATAAATTAATTAGATACTCTCAAAATATTGTGAAAAAAAAACTTTGAACTTTGAAAATCAGAATAGACCCAAACTCATATGCAATGGAACAATTTGTCCGCCCGCTTATAAGCACATAAGTGAATCCATAAAGATAGCGGCATTCTAGCGGTTCCGTTATCTCAAAAACTATCGATTTTTTGAAAAAAATTGTAAGGGCCATTTTTGTAGTAAAACCCATTTTTCGGGTCTTGAGGGGCCATTTTCAGCCCTTTCCCACCTGTTAATGTTGATAAACTTTTTTTCGCTCGAAAGCATCCCCGAAGACCTAAGAATTGCGCCACAAGGGAAAACTGTACAGATTTATTTACAGCTTTGTCCCTTCATTTACTGGACTAGTAGCATAAGACAATATAGCGTTTTTCTTCGTCTGAATAAACCACTTTGACCGATATTGACTGATAACCTAGTCGTTTAATTTCTGACAACTATCAACAAGAGTATGTCAAAACAAAAATTTACCTAGACAGATTGACGGGTAACTCATTTTTATTTTTTTATACAAGGTGCACTATTTTTTTCTTTCGAAATCTTAAAAATACTTTAAAAATCACTCTTGATATATCGGACACTTATTAAATCACACCCTGTATAATATTTAAAGTATATTTTTGTATTATAATAAATTTAAGCAAACTATTATTATACTGTATACCCCAAACTAAAATTCCGTATCTGATGCTAGATTTAACATTCAACGAACGCCTTAAAAACCATAATCATCCTTGCTTAGGAGGTTCAGGCCTCCCCCACTTTTTAAAACAGATTAAATAATTTTAGAAGATAGTTTAATTTTATATTCATATTATACCATTAAATTTTTGAATTAAACATATCCCCCTTACTTTTTGTCGTCAATATACGCCATTGACTGTAATTAACGTGTTTTGATTTAAAAATTGTCTTTAAAGGAAAAATTTATGTATAGGTCTGCTGATTCAAAAAATATTTAATGTAGGACTGCTACTTTAAAAGCTGATCTATAACAATGCCAATATTCTTTGTGTGATATTTTAAAAAAAGTAAAGTTTAAAGACAGTTTACTAAATGTTGTATACTAGGGAGAGCCAAAAAGTCAAAGTTTAACTATCATTTTTTCCAGCCCTATTGATGGCCAAGTTAATTAAAAGCGCTCAACAGCATTTGAATAATTTTATAACTATATTTAAAGTTTTATTCTTTTCTATCATAGCGTATACTAAAATATGACCATTAAAATTTGCCGCGAAAAGTGGATACCAAATCGGTGCGCGGCAAGGCGAACACTGCCGTGGTCAAACCAGATTTAGGACGCAGCGCGCGGTCACCTCGGTACTAGACAAATCATTATAGCAAAAAAAAGGTCATTTTTGTAATTAATGTTAACAGATATCTGACTGCGCCATGACTTCCGGAATAACCTGCTGATTACTAAAATTAAAAATCCAACCAATTTTTTTTAGGTAATTTTTTTAAACAATTTTCGTTTTTTTTTAAATATAACAAAAAGTACTGGCTATATCACTTTACTTATAAAAGACCGTTTGCAAAGAATTTATAAACCTACAAAATGGTTTTTGAAAAATCCTGATTGGACCATTTTTTACCGATTATTTCCTTCCTATTAATTTTGACCAATCGCTATCAAGAATTAGTATGTCAAATATAAATTTTAAGTGGAAAAACTACTTAACAACTGTCAAGTTAGCTGGCAGCAGTTTTTCCGGGAAAAAATCGAACAAATTTCATGCAAGTTTGACAAGTTGCCTTGTAAAAACAAACTTGATGGTTTTTATGCTGTGTTGCTATGTACCGTTACCAACAACAAAGATCACAAACGACGCTTACGAATTTCTTAATTTTTTAACTGAAACTTAAAATGAATCGGTTTGGAAATGTTTCCGAAAGTAAAATTAATGCGGCTGTTGAAAATAGTGTTCCACTAAATACTCAAAAAACTCACACATCAATCTGGAAGCAATGTATGGAATTTTGCGAAGCAAAAAGTTACCAATTAGTCCAGAAAAACTATAGGCTGAGTCTGAAATTTACCTCAGCTGGATGGAACAATGGTAAAGTAATGAGGCGAGATACAGAACTGTGTGTAAAAGTAATGTGGAATATCGTTGCCAAAAAACTGCAGGAAAAATATTGGTAATTGTCTCGAAAGTTGCCTCCTCTCCGATTTTGACCAAATTTGGTATACGGGGGTTTTTTGAGGCGCTGATTACGAACTGAAAAATTTTTTCAAGTTTTTTGAACATTATCATAATTGTAAACCTAACCTTATTTACACTATTCCTCCTTCTTTTTGCACAGAATTCTTGATTTTTACACTAAATTTATACACAATATTTCAAAAACACCTTTTAAAAACTTGTTTTTATATTTATTTTACACCTTTTTTCCATTTAATTGTAAATCTCCACTTTCACACACCGAAACGTGGCCGCAACCATGTATACACTAGGAAATCATGGCCGCCCCACTTGAAAGTGTAAAATAAATAAAAATACAAGGTTTTAAAAGGTGTTTATAAAATATTGTGTGCCACTTTAGTGTAAAAATCAAGAATTGCGTACAATAAGAAGGGGGAATATAGTGAAAATAAGGTTAGTTTGATTTTCAACTTTGATGATAAATATCTCAAAAACGAAACGTTGCCAAAAAAAAATTATTTTTTAGACAATTACCAAAATATTTTCAAGAATTTAATATCGTGTTCGACCCATTCCACGACATTACCTTTAAGTCAGCTAGAGACGCTCGAAATGCGAAAAGGAGAAGTCTCCAGAAACATGAAGAAAAAGGAAAACAAGTGCAGATTCTTTAAATATGGACGACTACTACAAGATGGTGTCCTTATGGGATGAGACAACCCCAACCGGGTTGCAGCGTAAATTTTACTTTATTGCAGCAGTTGAGCTTGCTTGGAGGGGCGGAGAAGCGGCTCGTTGCTTAACAGAACATTTTAAAGAAAAACTGATAATTATGGAATCAAAACAGGTGAGATATTGTTTTTTAATTTTGCAACAAAATCTGTAAATGTTTATTGTAACTTGGCAGAAAAACGCTTATATCAAAACCAAATATGTGCGCATACTTTTTATCTTGGCGTAAAATCTGTTTTCGCAATTTTTTAATGTCTTTTTTGCAATACCTCGTATAAATCACGTTTTGCCATTTTTTAGCATCCAAAATTTGCTAGCTGTACTACTTTTGTAAAAAAATCAAAATCAAAAACGATATATAACCACCAAAATTCCTTTTGCTTATCCAGAAAAATTAAAAGTTACATACATCTACTTTAAAATCACACTACAAAATATATTTTGACATTTAAGTTAAATTATGTATCCCTTGTTTCAGGAAGGATCGAGTATAACACAGTCGTCAGCAAAACTGCACAAGGTGCTGCAAAAAATATGTGCGATAGCAAGTGGTTTGTTCCTAATTCAAAAAACCCTGAGTTTTGTCCGGTACGTTTGTACAAATCCCTGTTAAACAAACGAACGTCTAAAATAACAACAAATAGATTGTTTTTGACACCAAATTCAGCATGGCAATCCAATCGTAGCACTGGATGGTTTAAAAACATTCCTGTTGGAAGAAATGAACTGTGAAAATGAACAAAAGACGCAGCCCAAAAAACAGGTATGAACACGACAGAAGTTAAAATATCTAACCATTCTATGCGATCAACTGCTGTTACTAATCTGGCAAAGGCCGGTGTAGGCGAGCAGCAACTCATCAAAATCACAGGGCAGCTGCGTTTATCCAACCGTATCTACAAATGGACAGTCAACATTATTCAAATATCATCACTGCCTTAAGAACCGTCCAAAATAATGTACCATCTACAAGCTTCGAAGCTCCCTTGAAAAGACAGAAAATAGACACTTCTTCGAGCCAACACCATCAATCGTTTGACACACCTCACAGCAACACAGAGAATAGTGCTACTACAAACATTATTAAAAACAATTTAACCGATATGGCTAACAATACTCCTGTAACCTACAATAATTGTAATTTTTATATTAATTGTAATTTAAAATTAGTTTAAAGTAATTACCTTTCCTAGCTTGAAAGTTATATTGTTCTTATTAATTATTGTTCTTATTGTTTTAACAAAAAAAAAATGTTGTATTAAAATAAAATGTTTATTTAACTTAGGAAATAATCTTACCAAATATCCCTCGTCCATCTAATTTTTCCTGTGGAAAAATTGGAACACTCGTTTCTAAGTAATCTGTTTTAACAAATAGCATTCGCGAAAGTGGAAAAATCCTAGTCTTCGACGGGGATTTTTAAAACCACTCTCGCTCATGCTATTTGTTAAAACAAATTACTTAGAAACTCGTTTTTCCGAATTTTTCCGGAAAATTAAATGCACTAGGGATATTACCCCCGAAAAAAAGCCGGAAAACCGCTTAAAACATACCTTTTTTCAAAAATTCGTATCTTCGTTAATTTTCAATATTAAGAGCTGATTTTTTGAGAAATGATAGTCAATAACATATACTTTGAGCTGCCGAAAGATGAACATTGTCGCATTAATAATTTTTATTCAATCGCACTATAAACTAATTAGGCCCTTTGCGCGAATATTAAGCAAATGGTCCGATTTGAATTTTTAAAAAGGCTTTTTAAAGTCAAGATTAAAAGCAACACAAATTGTATATCTCACATTTTTATATAAGTTTGGAGAACATTGTTAAAAATGCTTGTGAACCTAGCGCGTCGAGCGAAAATTCGCTACAGAGACGTACTGAGTCGACCGTGGAGAGGGCACCCAGCAGCGAAGAAGAAGCGAGAGACGGGCTGCGTATCGCGAATTTTCGCTCGACGCGCTAGGTGCACAAGCATTTTTAACAATGTTCTCCAAACTTATATAAAAATGTATGATATACAATTTATAGGTTTTAATCTTATCTTTAAAAAAATGTTTTAAACATTCAAATCGGACCATTTGCCCAATTTTTACGGCAGTTGCAAGATGAGGGCCTAATTTGTTTATAGTGCGATTGAATAAAAACTATTAATGCGACAATTTTCATCTTTTGGCAGCTCAAAGTATTTATTAACTATCATTTCCCAAAAAATCAGCCCCTAATATTGAAAATAAACGGAGATGCGAATTTTTGAAAAAAGGTCTGTTTTAAGCGGTTTTCCGGCATTTCTCGGTGAAAAATGGTTATTTAATAATTATTATTTAAAAAATTACCTGAATAAATATTGGTTGAATTTTTGATTTTAGTAATCTACAGGTTATTCCGGAAGTCATGGCGTAGTCAGATATCTGTTAATATTAATTACAAAAAAAATCTATAATGATTGGATTATACAGGCCCGGCTGAATAGATACGCACCTTAAGACATTTTACCTGCAAGTAACAAGCCATTTTTAATAGGCGCAGTAATTACCAAATTTAAAATACCCACCTCAAATTAAAAACTGAAATTTAGGTTTATTTAAATCCAAAAAACCACAAAACAAGGGTATACATTATTAATACCTGGATCTGCACGTCACGTAAACACTTTTATTTAAGCATTTTTTTCTTTTTCGAGGGAACCAAAAACACGAAAGGTAATTTATTGAAAATTAAATGGGATCTTTATATTTCCATAATGTCCTTTTTTGATGAACTCGGTTTATATACCACTAATCTCTGCTTCGTAACTATACCAAAGTAAAATTTTATTTAACCTATTTTTAGTGTTCGTTAAATACTTTAAACTTTACCCGTCAACTAGTTTGTTAGGCAATGTATGCATATTTTGCTCTGCTTAATCTGTTTTGATCTAATCTTTTAAATTATACTTTTTTTACAAAGGTGTGCAACATACATACATAATATAAAAAATGAAAAATATTCTAGAAAAATATGCAGCTGACTTACTCATAATAAATTTGGTTTAACATAAATGAATGGTAATGAACTCTAAGGGCCTAATTTGTTTATAGTGCGATTGAATAAAAACTATTAATGCGACATTGTCATCTTTTTGCAGCTCAAAGTATTTATTAATTATCATTTCCCAAAAAATCAGCCCTTAATATTGAAAATAAACGGAGATGCGAATTTTTGAAAAAAGGTCTGTTTTAAGCGGTTTTCCGGCATTTCTCGGTGAAAAATGGTTATTTAATAATTATTATTTAAAAAAATTACCTGAATAAATATTGGTTGAATTTTTGATTTTAGTAATCTACAGGTTATTCCGGAAGTCATGGCGCAGTCAGATATCTGTTAATATTAATTACAAAAAAATCTATAATGATTGGATTATACAGGCCCGGCTGAATAGATACGCACCTTAAGATATTTTACCTGCACGTAACAAGCCATTTTTAATAGGCGCAGTAATTACCAAATTTAAAATACCCACCTCAAATTAAAAACTGAAATTTTGGTTTATTTAAATCCAAAAAACCACAAAACAAAGGTATACATTATTAATACCTGGAACTGCACGTCACGTAAATACTTCTATTTAAGCATTTTTTTCTATTTCGAGGGAACCAAAAACACGAAAGGTAATTTATTGAAAATTAAATGGGATCTTTATATTTCCATGATGTCCTTTTTTGAAGAACTCGGTTTATATACCACTAATCTCTGCTTCGTAACTATACCAAAGTAAAATTTTATTTAACCTATTTTTAGTGTTCGTTAAATTCTTTAAACTTTACCCGTCAACTAGTTTGTTAGGCAATGTATGCATATTTTGCTCTGCTTAATGTATTTTGATCTAATCTTTTAAATTATACTTTTTTTACAAAGGAGTGCAACATACAGACATAATATACAGGGTGTCCCAGAATATGTGGGCCATCTCTCGGAATCTAATAGAAAACCTAAAAATATTACGACAAGTTCCCATAAACTTTTTTTCTATGACTCCTTCTACGGAGATACAGGTACATAACGGACGCCCCAGGAAATCGGTTTTGTTTAAATAACTTTTAAAATACTAGGGCGTAAATTAATATTTTTTTAATATGACGGTAAGATAAGTCTTCTTAAAATAAGCCCATTAAATTATATTTGGCCTATTTAGTTTGCCATGGACGGACTAGCTCTGACACAATAATATCAATTTTTTTAACACCCTGTATGATAAAGGCTCAATAATATTATTTTTGAATAGCTTTGACCTTAAACTAAAAAAAAGTATTCTTGATTGACATCGATAGAATCAACTGTTTACAAGAAATGAAATATTATGGTTGGTAATTTTTTTTACATTATACAGGGTGTTTTCTAATTGTACATCAATATTTAGGAAAGCAATTTTTGAGTCCATTTTAAGAAGAAAACTTCATATGAACGTATGTCCTAAACGTCTTAACTTTTGAGATACAGGGTGGTAAAATTTTAAAAAATAAATAATTTATTATTAATATCTGTAATATCACTTTAGATATTTTAATGAAATTTAGCATAAATTTACTACGTATCAAGAAGCTTTTTTTAGTGTACCATTTTTTTTTTAATTTCCACCAGTGGCGTTCGTACAGAATTTGACCTGCCTATTTTGGCAAATAAAAAAAAATGTGGTACACTTAAAAATGCTTCTTGATACATAGTATATGTATGCCAAAATTTATTAAAATATTTAAAGTGGTATTACAGATATTAATAATAAATGATTTATTTTTTAAAAATTTACCACCCCGTATCTCAAAAGTTAAGACATTTAGGACATACGTTCATATAAAGTTTTCTTCTTAAAATGAATCCAAAAATTGCCTTCTTAAATATTGACGTACAATTAGAAAACACCCTGTATAATGTAAAAAAAATTACCAAACATGATATTTTATTTCTCGTAAACAATTGATTTTATCGATATCAATCAAGAATACCTTTTTTTTAGTTTAAGGTACAAGCTATCCAAAAATAATATTGTTGAGTCTTTATCATACAGGGTGTTAAAAAAATTGCTATTATTGTGTCAGAGCTAGTCCGTCCCTGGCAAACTAAATAAGCAATACTAGGCGTAATAAATTACGCCTAGTATTTTAAAAGTTATTAAAAAAACGATTTCCAGGGTCGTCCGTTACGTACCTGTATCTCCGTAGGGAAGGCTCGTAGGAAAAAAGTTTATGGGAACTTGTAATAATATTTTTGGGTTTTCTATTAGATTCCGAGAGATTGCCCACATATTCTGGGACACCCTGTATAAAATAAAAAATATTCTAGAAAAATATGCAGACTTATTCATAATAAATTCGGTTCAACGTAAATGAATGGTAATGAACTTCTTAACTAAAATGAATCGCCCTAGCGTTGAAATTTTAAGACATATAAATTTATTTTAAAAATCCGTACCTGGAATGTACATATAGAATTGCTCTATTTGTTACGATTTTATCAATACCCTGTAAATAAAACCAAAACGCACCACCCTGTACATAAAAAGAATCGAAATAGCTTTCAAACAGGGGCAGCTCGACCCCCCTTTTTATTTAATTTTCGGGGGTGGAATTTGCCTTGCTTAAAGAGTTGCCAATAGGGGTTGCTGCTTATGACTAAAAAGTTTTCCTCCAAAAACAGGTACAAATGTACAGGGCCTTTGATTATATTTACGTGGCTTCTGGAGCCTTTATTTTTGAAGACAGAAAAAAAATTTAATATAAAAATTGTAGGTTTTTTTCCGTGTTAACTTATGAAATTATCAGTAAAAAAATATCGCAATAAAAAAATGGAAAAATATTGGCAACTTTAACTTTTTTAAAAGAAACACCCTGTATATTATGCGCTACAACGAAAGATCTTTTTTTCTGATTTCAAATATATATACATTGATGACATTTGGATAAACCATTTTTGAGATATTTATGCTTAAAATATAAATAAATTGAAAAAAAATCATATTAGTATCAATAAAGCTATAAAAACAATAAAATTGTTTTAAAATTTTGTGTATTGATATTGCGAAAAGTTGAAATTTATTATTTTAACCATTAAAAGTAGTTTGTATTGCTTTTTTGTCGATGGGCTATTATTCTCAAAAATTTTGGTAATTTTAAAAAATACTGTAAAAAAACTAAATTTAGGTTTTTATTTTTCCTTGGCTTATTTTAGACTTTCTACTTACCGGAAAATCTATATTTTCTGAAATAACGAGTCCCAATCCATTGAATCGTCCAGCCACGGCAATGAATACAATTTTTATGTTCAAAGATTCATAGTGGCTAACAATTTTTAATGTGCCCTCGGTAGTCTTATAAGCAGAGAAGAACAAAACACCGCTTTTATGCGTCTTTTTTATGGTAACAATAATAATGTGACGACGGTGCAAAGGGAATATCACTTATTATATCCTTAACAACGGGTACCATCTATGAATACTATTAAATACATAGTAAGAAGGTTTATTGAACGAAAAAGCTTTAAAATGAAGAAAAGGACTACAGCACGATATCCTCGTTTTTTCAGGATAATTATTATACTTTTTCTACTGGACTAGCACTAACTACTTTTAATAATTTTATTATATCCTAAAATATCAATCTCGGATGCGGCATCTGAACTTAATAAAACAGATTATAAAATTTAATTAACCTTAAAATTTTACAAACTGTATCCTTATAAATTTATGTCCGTTTAGAATCTTCCTGAACAAAACATGCAGGTCCGACATAAGTACGCATTAGAAATAGCTTATGCAGCAGGATCCAAAGTAAAAAAAAAATCTATTCACCCACAAGTTCACTTAAGCAGTAATGTTTAATCACAAAAATAAACATTTTTGGTCCAGAGAAAACCCTCACTAAATTCAGCAACATAACAATTTTATTGTTTCCATGGCTTTCTTGATACATGATCGATATACAACATTTTTGCTAATATGGAACTTTTTTGTAATTTATTAATAATTTAACCTAAAATATCTCAAAAATGGTTCATCCAAATATCATCAATGTATATATATTTAAAATCAGAAAAAAAAGATCTTTCGTTGTAGCGCATAATATACAGGGTGTTTATTTAAAAAAGTTAAAGTTGCCTATATTGTTCCATTTTTTTATTGCGATATTTTTTTATTGATTATTTTAGAAGATAATATGGAAAAAATCCTACAATTTTTATAAAAAACATTTTTTTCTGTCTTCAAAAATAAAGGCTTCAGAAGCCACGTAAATATAATCAATTTGTAGAAAATACTTACGAGAACTCGTATCCAAAACTACAACTACTGGTAGTGTAAACAACAAAAAGCCCCGGACAAAAAGCAAGTTGAAATAATTGGTGAGATTATAGTTAATCCCCAACAGTCTACTTTCTCCGTCGCGAATGTATGTGAGGTGTGTCCTTCTACTGTATGGAGACTTTTGAAAAGGAATAAGTATCATCTATACAAAATTCAAATGGTACACCAGTTAACTGAAGATGACCCTGATCGACGAACAGAATTCTGCGAAACTATGACGGAAACCATTGCACGGCATCCTACCTATTTCCATAATATTTCTTTTAGTGATGAGTGAACATTTCTTCTATTTATCAAACAAAATTTAACGGGGGAACTGTATTTGAATATGCTGGAAAATACTATTGACCCCTCTAATTATTGAAATCATCCAAGCGAATCCTATTGAATTTGATATGGATATTGTATTCCAGCAAGATGGAGCTCCACCACACTACTCCAGACAAGTTCGAAACTATTTAGATGACTCTTTTCCCGGTCGTTGGATTGGCCGTCGAGAACCTGTGGAATGGCTAGCTCACTCGCCAGATTTGACACCTCTGGACTTTTTTCTATTTGGCTATTTGAAGCAAAAGGTGTACGAAACTCACTCTGCTTCAGTATTTGATATACGACAGAGAATAACAAATATTTATTAAAATATCCATGTTACTGTGTTTGAAAATATTTGGCGTGAAATTTCAGACCGACTATTTTTGTTGGCAACCATTTTCAGCATCTTCTCAACTGGACTCAACGTATTTATTTGAATTATCAAATTAAATGTTAATGTACTCAGGTTATTATTAAATGTAACACCATTTTGGAGTAGGTAAAGGAATTGACTTTATATTTTAGGGTTGTAAAGTACTCGTCAGGAGCTTTAAAATGATGCGCCACAAGACCACTCTTTTCATTAACTTTTTTTCCAAGACGGCACCCAGCAGCCATCTTGAAATTTTTATCTGTCAATTTTACTCTTAAATGTAGAATTTATGCAAATACATTACCTTAAGTTGTAATATTTTGAATTGATCCGTTCACAAAATAAAGAGGGGGGACATTAACGAAAAGCACTGTATATTATAAGGAAAGCGATAAGATTATGTAAGATAGTCAGCAAAAAAACGAATATTAATCCTGTATTTCCTTACCTGTTGAAACCGTGTTTGTAATTAATGC
Organism: Listronotus oregonensis; assembly: GCA_019359885.1. Taxonomy (NCBI): domain Eukaryota; kingdom Metazoa; phylum Arthropoda; class Insecta; order Coleoptera; family Curculionidae; genus Listronotus; species Listronotus oregonensis. Next base: position 71,031 of record JAHBCN010003149.1, read on the forward strand.
CGCCTTATCAACTATCTTTTTACCGAAAATCTTTTAATGACTTACCTTCGACACTGCTCACTTTTTGTAAAATATATAAAGAATTTAACATTCTTTAACCAAGTAGGTTCAGTTTTACACTAAAGTCATTCCTTTCTTCATAAAAATATTTTAATAAACGTTTTTATGTAAAGTGCTTCGATTTAGTGGATTCGATTTTTTAATATTTGTGAGTCAGATTCATCCCTAGGGAGTGTTACACATTTTCAAAATAATGTCGGTAGTTACGTAAATTCCTCATATTGATTTTGTCTATGTATGTCAATGTTAATTTCTTTTTTGTTTTAAAAAAGCTTTGTCAATAAATTTAAAAGATGAAAAATGTGCATTAGATAAAATCACCGTCAGAAGTTTTAACTCCACGAGACATAATTTTACCAGGTTGTACGATAAGTTTTGTCTTTTCAAAATAGAAAGACAATTTAATAGTTTATAATATATTTTATTGCTCAATGTAATTGGCCCGAACTTTTTAATAATTTTTTAATTTATGGATTTTATCCCTAAAGTGAGAACCCAAGAAAACAATCGAAATATTTTTCACGGCTGCTATTACCTCTTCATCAGGGCCATACTAACCCTATGGCAGAACTTTCTAACCAGAGGGGTACGCCCCCTAGGGGGGCCTGGTAAAATGTCAGGGGGGCGTAATGGGTACGTTTGCATTTCCAAAAAAAATCTATTTATCGCTTACCTATGCGTTATTTAACAGTTCTGAATTGCCACTCAATCGCTGCTATAGTCGATTATTTACTTTACTTTGTGAGGACCTCGATTCTGATCACAAGGTCATCCTATTCCACACAGAAGTGCGTTGGTTATCAAAAGGCAGTATGTAAGCTCGCCTTTATAAATTAAGAGAAGAGATCATCCCCTTTTTTGAATTTAAAGAAAATCATTATTTTATGCAACTATTCAAAAATGATTAATTTTTGTTGAAGCTAGCCTCTTTGGCTGATATATTTGAAGCCCTGAATCGGCTAAACTTACTTTAGGGCAAAAAAGGGACTTTGATTAGTAATTATGATCATATTTAAGGTTTCATATCAAAGCTTCAACTTTGGAAAAATAAGTATCTGCTGAAAATGTATTTCTTTTTTCACGGCTATCCGAAGCAATTAATAATCAAAAACTAGATAAAAATTTAAAATCTGAAATAGAAACTCATTTAGAAGCATTGACAAACGATTTTCACCGATACTATTGAGATGTTAATTCCGAGTCACCAATATAGCGCATAATCAGAAACCCATTTGTTGTCGATGTCTTACAATTACCTGAAGAAGTTCAGGAAGAATTTTGATCTCTTGACATTAGAGAAACTTTGGATCAAACGACTCCTTGTTAATACAAAAGTTGCTTCTCTTGTTTTAAAAATACTTATTCCATTTTCGTTCACTTATTTATGCAAGACAGGTTTTTCAGCTCTAGTTCTAACAAAAATTAAACAGCTAAATCGCCTTGCCGTCGATAGCGATTTACCCAAAGCTACAGAGCATGCATGCTTAAGAATCTCATAAGTACTTTAAAAGTTTTTATTTATTTGTTCTGAAATTAATTTAAAAGTGGTTAGATATTATTTAATTTTAAAGATATAATTTAAATAAATAAAAAATAATAATATAATAATATGTATAATTAAAAGAAACCTAAAAAATGTAAATGTAAAAGTAGTTAATGATTAAAAGTGTACTACTGTTTTATTAAAAACCCATCATAAATAAATATATTGGCATTGTACCCATTTGAAATTAAAATAAATAATTTAGTTAATATAAAAATGAAGGGGCATAAATTTTTTTTGGTTCGGAGCTCTCGAAAAAGATTAGGAAACCATGCCCTGCTGTTTGGGCTACAGCCCAGGGGCGCCGTAACTTAGGGGGCGCTATGAACGTAAAGATGAGGAATTTTTAAATATGCTTAAATCTCCATATCTGAATTAATAAATTCGGGAAGGGATGAATGCACACCCCTAGTAAACCGCTGAGTGAGATAGCGTTCGTGGCTCGCGCTCTTACTTTTCATGCATATTAGAGATGAGATTAACGGCGATTTTTAAATCACCGGTATATCAGTGACGGTGACTTATAAGTCGCCGCTTCTTTTAACGACGACTCAAGTCGCTGTTTAACCCAAAAATAGTTATTATTGGGATTTATAGGGTATTATCTTGGGTTCAATCGATAGTAGAAGCTAATAAATATGATAAAAGTTGTTACTAAATTTAAAGTTAATAAATTTTGAAAGTCGCAATTTTAAAAAATACAAGTTATATAATTAGAAAAAGACAAAAAATACCAATATTTATTTATTTATTTCCATAAACATAATATAAAGAAAAAAAGCGGGACAAAAAAAAACAAATGACCCAAACAAAGAAACGCTGTCAAAAATAAACATAAAAATAATTGACTAAAACACAACAAATATTTAAAAAAAAAACAAAAATTCTAAGTGCTTACAAAAAAGTTAAATATTTTTATTTAAATTTGAAAAAAAATATGAGCATGCTTGCCTTTTTTAAATTTATTCTATTTCGACCATCTGTAATTATTTGTCCCGCCATTAAAAAGAGTCGTTCACATTTCATATAATCTAGAATTCTATAGAATCGTATTATTTAAAAAAAATAGATGTAAATTTAATAACACAGGTGTACAAAAAAGTGGTGTGTGCTTGGTGTCAGACTAAGATTTTCTGAGTTTTTTTCTGAACACGAAGTTAAAATTGGGGGTGAAACAGCAAAAAATCAAGAAAACCCCAAAAAACCGACACGGTACATTTACCGGCAGAAACCTGCTAACACGGAATCTTTGGACTACGACTATATAAACTATAATAGATACAAAAAATTTCATAGAACAAAAAAGAGAGCTTTTTAAATTGTCTATGAAAAAGTTATTTAAACATTTTAAATAAGATAAATAATAAAGGAGATATAAACAAGAATGTAATTTTGACAAAAAATTTTAGTTCAAAATGGGATTTTTTTGTTTAGGTGATTTTTGTTTTTTTTTAATATATATTTTTTTTAATCCTGGCTGTTTGACCTTACATACTATGTGTTTTGGCCACAAATTTTAAATAATAAATCACTTATTTTATTTATTAAAATCCCAAATCACTGAAAATTTGCAGAAAAAAATAAAAAATAAATAAATTTTTTCCAGAGGTATACCTTGAAAAGATCCTGAAAATTCATAAATTATTCAATTTATGATAATAAGCATTATATTTAGTATGTGGATGTTTTTTTTTGTTAAAAATATTTTTTAATGTTCCAAAAGCATGGATGGCATCATTCCTTTTACTTTTTGTTTAAAATTAAATTAAAACTATCTTAGATCTACATTAGGAGAGTCAAAATTAAATAATTTAAGCACTCTTTCTATAGAATCGGATTATTTAGAAAGAATAGATGTAAATTCAATAATTAATGAATTTGCTTAAAGTAAAGCGAGGAATAAGTTTATTTATGATTTATTACATCAATTTAATTTATGATAATAATTAATATAATTAGTATAAGATTTATATGTGGATGTTTTTTTGTTAAAAATACTTTTTGATGATTATTACAATATTTTTATTATTATAAATTATTTTTATTTTATTTTTGTTATGTATTATATTGTAGTGCAAATAAAATTGAATTTATTGACATAAGAAAAAAATTAATATATTGATATTTCTTTTTAATTTTCTAGGATAAAAAATTATAAGGGATTGCCATCACTATTCTTGTTATCCTTAGGCTCCGTGTATTTTAACTAAAAATGAAATGTAGGTTAACGAAATAACTCTTTATAACTGCAATAAAATATTTAAAAAATCATATTTAAGAATTTCAATGCCTAGGCCCTAGGTCGCTAATTGGTTTATCGCCCAGGGCGCCAAAATTGATAAAAACGGCACTGCTCTTCGTTCAATGAAAATCGTGTGTGAACAGCAAGAAGTCAGAGGAAACTAAATCTGGCTAATAGGGTGCGGAGGCTGCATCAAGTCGTAACTTAATTTACCAATTTTCGCGATTTTTTTTTCGCTGTGGGAAGAGTGTTATCTTGTTAAAAAATTATTTTTTCTTCTATAAACTAGTGGCCGTTAATTCATAGAAGCGAAAGGGCTGTACCCTCCCGAGACAAAATGTAAATAACCAATAAATCAAAAATTAAATCGATCAATTTAAAAAATTGATATAAATCTTAATTTTAACTTCATTAATTTCCTGTTGCTAATTGCCTGACACCTAGTCTAAGTGTCTCGAATTCGCGCTATATATTTCTTAGGCTGCGGTTATACTGCAAGCGAATTCGACTTCGCGCGACTACGCTCGAATTCGCGCCAGCAATAGGTGGTATCTGCTATTAGCGATAATCGCATACATTTAAAAAAACAAACAGTAGCGACTTGCAAACATGGATAGTGACGAAGAATTTTATTTTTCTGAAAACTCGGTACCAAAGTCGTTTATATTATTTCCGCAAAAAAGAGAAAACTTTTGGGTTAACATATATTTGAAAACAGTTATTTAAGTGAATACTTTCAACTTTTTAAAGAATTGAAGGAGCAGCCTGTTAAGTTTTATGAGTACTACCGAATGACTTATGACACCTATTGTTATATATTAAACGCCATAGAAGGAGAAATTACAAAACAGTCTAATTTTAGAGAATGTACTAGCCCATCGGAAAGATTAACAGTTACTCTTCGGTAACTAAACAATAAAGTAAATATTTAAATTTTAAAATTAGTTATATATGAAGCGGCATCGACACTAGAATTACATTCATCTGTTGCGAAAACTTCAGTAGCAAACCCTTGAGCTCTGTCATATTGGGTGGGAATGGAGCCTTCAGATACTGGTGAAAAGGGTGATTGGACATACGAAGTGGAATGGGACATTGCAGGAGATGGTGTAGGTACAGCAGTATTAGATAAACGACCGAGTGATGATCGCGTTGTTGAATTTAGCAATGAACTTAGCAATTGTTAAAAGTTAACAACGTTTTAGAATGTTTAACAAAATGTCAGATTTTGACAGGTTGCCTACTAAAACCATTGAATAATACTGACAGTGACATTTTGTTAAACATTCTAAACCGTTGTTAACTTTTAACAATCGCTAAGTCCATTGCTAAATTTAACAACGCGATCATCACTCGGCCGAAAGTCTTTGAGAATCTAACACTATATACCGACTGACTCGTGGAAGGCATGATTTCTTCAAGGAGAACTTGTTGTAACCTTATTTGAACCAGGAGCTTTCGTTCCGGTGTAACTTTTCTAAAATGAGGTATTAGACTTAACAGAAAATGCAAGTCATAATCTTTTTCTTCCGTGTTAGTTTTTCTTTGTTTAAAAAAAAACATTTTTTTCTTCTAGCTTTAGCAACTTATCCGGAATGTTTTCATTTTTTCGCTTATTGCGTTGCGCTGACTTACTACTGGAAGACATCTTTTCCCCAATTTGTTGCGTTAAATTGACATGTTTTGCAGATGGAAGAGCAGTGCTTGTGGCTTGAACTGGTTTGTCAATTATTGTGTCCAAAACATTTTCGGAAAGCACTTCATTGCCATTGTCGAAAGAAGTTTGTATATCAGTACCCGAGTCAGTACATCTATATTCACCAGACAGATCGGCGTCATCTTGAACTTCCAATTCATTTTCTAAATTATCTTGAGACAACGGAGGAACATTGCCAGAAGTATCTCTTGGGGTCATTTGTTTAGTTAAAAATATAAACTGTCGTAATACGACCAAGAAGAACCGCTTTGTTTCCCTCCAGCTGCACCTGAACGTTTACTTTGGGCTATTTTTTGATGTTCTCGCCTAAACGTATCCCCCAGCCCTTTCCATTTAGCTTTTGCCACTTCACCTAAAAAAAAAACAAAAATCGTTAACAAATTCTCTATTTCTAAAGCCCTACAATTAAGTCACCTCAAGAATACAAGAACCCTATCCTGATTTTTTGTTATTGTTACAGATTTCTCTTAACTGGACTATTCTAACCATAAGAAGAATAGTTTATGAAACCTGTGAAGCTATTTGGAAAAATTTACAGCCAGATCATTTTCCTTTGCCAACAAAAAAATCACTGTTAAAAGTTTCTGCAGAATTCTTTAATAAATGGAATTTTCCAAATTGTGTCGGGTGTATTGATGGGAAACACATTCGAATTAAATGCCCAAAAAACTCTGGCACAATGTTTTATAACTACAAACAATATTTTTCCATTGTGTTGCAAGCAGTGGCAGATACAAATTATAAATTCTTATGTGTTGACGTAGGGGGCTATGGAAAACAAAGCGACGGCGGTACCTTTACATCTGGAAACTGGATTTTTCCAGATGGTAAAAAACTACCAAATACCGACGTAGTATTTCCACATGTTTTATTGGGTGACGATGCATACCCCTTAAAAACATACTTAATGAAACCATATTCTAAGCGACACTTATCACGAGGGTTAATTTAATTATAGGCTTTCACGATGTTGAAGAACGGTAGAGTGTGCCTTTGGGATAATGGCAGCAAAGTGGAGATTGCTTAACAAACCTATTGAAACAAATCTAGAAAAAGTGTGAAGTGAAATGCCTTAGTTTACTGCATAACATAATAATAGATAAAGAAGGCGTTTTCCAATCAAACGTATTGCAAGCTGAACTGAAAAAAGAAAATAATAAAACCGGTGATTATAAGTCTCGTGCTAACAATAGATCCACCAACATGGCATACGATGTACGAGATACATTTAAAGTGTATTTTAATAGTGATTTAGGGGTTATACCACAACAGAACAATATATAATTTGCCCCTTTGTATAATGTTTTAATTTAAAAATAAATATGAAATTACGTTCATTACATACTTACATTTTACTTTTAATTCACTTGCTACTTCTTCCCAAAGCTGCCGTGATTTATCACGATTATGGTAGCTTTTGCTTTTTTGATCCCATAGTGGTTTTCGGTCAAATACAAGGAAAATCAGTTTTTCAGTATCCATTTTAAAATACACGAAACACAAAATTTCAAGAAGATACAATACAGTTCGCGCGAACAAAACAAACTAGTTTGAACTTCTAGCGATTCGCCGCGAATCTCCGATGTTCGCGCTAACAGGTCGCTTCCACTGTAAACACCTCCAACTATTTAAATAGGTTTAGTTTAATCGCCCGTATTATTGCGTAGTCGCGCGAATTCGCTTGCAGTGTAACCGCAGCCTTACCGACGAGACGTTTTACGTGCCGGCAAATATTTTTGCTCGGACCGTCCCACAGTGGCATGATGCGAGGTAGATTGTTTCAAAAATGGCTACAGAACGCAGTTATATTTTTAAATAATGAATCTGTCAATCTATTAATTTTTTTGGGGCAAATCTTTTTTTTTTAGTTAAGCCATAATAGGGGTTCATTAATAAGAGTTGAAAAGTTGCAAAATGAAATTAGTACATAATTTAAGCAACAGCATTCTAAAATTAAATCACTATAATAATATAACAAGGGTTGATTTTTAAGGGTTGAAGAATTCTGAAATTATTTTCCTAAGTATAAAACAATCATTATTCAACTAATCCATACCAAATTTTACCCATCTTAGGATTTAAAATGTCATTTTATAGGTTTTGACAATTAGGGGTAGTTTTTACCCTTTAAAAACAAGCAGCGGCCATCGGCAAAATATAGAATTTGATGTAGAGGGTAAGATGAGCCTTATTTCAAATTTTTATGCAAATCGATGCAGGACAAAAAAATTGCGAGGTTTTGCCATTTTTTGAGCTTCATTTCAGGGTCTATATGTATCACCAAATTATTTTAATTTGTCAAAAACATTTTTTTGGAAATCATGATAAGTGGTTATTCAAGGGTTAAGTTATTATAGTTTAATATTTGTTATATCATAAACTATTAAAATAATTTTTTCTACAATGTAAGCGTCATTGAATAAGTTTAAGATGTTTTTTTTTGTAATTTTGTTATTAAGGGTGATTTTTAAGGATTGAAACGTTACACATATAATGTAAGTTATAACTTACAACATAAAAATATATTTATTCTACATATTTAGCTACGATTTTAATTTAAATGATGTCTATTTCTATGGTTTTTTAATTATTTAGCATAAGGTGTGGTTTTTACCCCCTAAAAATAAAAAGCACACCTTAAGCATATATAAACTTTGATCTTAAGGATAAAAGCAACTTA